>JASAOC010002046.1:0-102147 GCA_030849835.1 Herpetomonas samuelpessoai
GTGCGACTTGGTTGTTGGCACGGGAGGGAACTACCGCGAGTTGTCTATTGTGGCGCCTGTGAAAGACAGCCCCGTGCCCGCGCTGCCGCCGTGGTGGTACGACTCGCTGTGGGCCGATGCGTACGCCGTTGTACGAGCCGAGGAGGGCCTGTCCACCGGCGCGATCGTTGGCATCGTCCTTGGCGTTGTTCTGGGGACGGCGCTGATCGCTACCGTGATTGTCTTGGCGGTGTGCTGCCGCAAGCGCATTGTTCAGCGTTGCCCTTCGTTGAAGCCCCTCTACTGCTGCTGTGATACGGAGCCTGACCGTCCATTGACTCCTCCGGTCAAGCTGGATTCTGACGAGTCCTCTACGGATGTGGTTGAGACGTCGAATGGAGGAGGCTCCGACGAAGACGGCAGTGCGGAGAATGCTCCACAGGACGCTGTGCGTCCCACGAGCCCCACAAAACCGGCCAACGCTCTCGATGAGAACCCCTTCGACTATTACATTCCCCAGCAGGACAGGGCGACAAATAGAAGCTTCGTGGAGGATGACGATTACGACCTTGACAGGTTCGTAGAGGAGCTGGTACCGAAGGTCGCGCGCCCACCGGAACCCCCTGAGTACGATCTGGGCTTCGGAGAACGAACAGAAGAAGGACGAGCAGAAGGTGACTCGGTGCAGCCCTTTACCCTTCCACAACGGGGCAATGTTCCCCTGGACCGGGACCCTGTGCCCATGGTGCTTGACTTCCTCCCCGAGGCGCAACGTGCGGTCCCTCCACGGCGACAGGACAACACACAGATTGCGAATCATGTCATCCGGGATGCCAACGGCAACTACCATCGCCCGTCAAGGCTGTGGAATGTACCAATGGATGAGGACGACCACTCCGCTGGTGACATCATAATTGCCGAGTACGGTCCACTTCCTGCGCTTCCGACGAGGCCGGCCCGCGCGAACAACGCACTTACGAACGCAAACAATGGGAACCCTAGGGTGGATGCCGCACCGCCACCGGATGCTTTTGACGACGCGGCATTTTCTTTGGGCCCACACGATGACTTGCCACCACCACCTCATCTGCCGCTGGAAGACGAAGCAGAACCTATCGGGTTGCTTCGCCGCCAGAACGCGTCCCGGGGCTCCATGACGGAAGACGACGACAACGACGACGACGACGACGACGACTTCAGTGAATACGGCAACAACGGCTTCTATTGAACTTAAGCGCAGAGGACTGTTGTGCCACCGTTGCGACCACGTCGACAGCCTTGCAGCCTCACGATGAGGACGGCACGAGGGGCCATGCCACATGTCGTCAAACGAGAGGCGACTTGGCCCATCAGCGGGCAGATGAGGGGATGACTTTCTCGTGCAGGGCTACACGTGGCCTACCCACGCATCATCCCCACCGACACCACCACCTCTCGGCCTCACGTCGTGCTCGCGCGTATAGTCGTTAGGAGGAGAGGCGAGCGTTCTCTTCTTCTCTTTGCAACGCCCCAATTCAAAAGGCTGGTGAACAGATGACGCTGTCCCCAGGGGACCGCTGGGGCGGCCTAAGGTACCTCGGCGTCCTCCTTAGATAAAGGTGAAACGTTCTGTAACGTTGGTACAGAGGAGGCAGTTTCGTTGTGCGCCAATGTGTCCATCCAACCGGTACGCCAGACCAGCGATAAATGCAGTGAATAACTGAACGGGGTCCCTCGCCGCAGGGGAGGGGGGGGGGAAGTAGCCGGCGACAGAGCCGATGGGCCTCTCCCCCCCACTACTTCCCAGAACCACCGCGTCTGAACCTCATTCGCGCCCACTTCGACACCGGCTTGACGGACTCGGCGACCGAACTTGGATTCACTGTATTTTTTTCTCCAGTGTGCCATTTGTTCATGAAATCACCTTGTCCTTCTGTAGCTTTAGAACAACTTGTTTTTTTTTCTTGTTTCCCTTCTTCCCCAGTACTATACAACAACCCTCGTCTTCCCTCCATGATATCTTTTTTTTTTCCTCTTATGTTGTGTGCTGTAGTCACTCCTTTTCACGTGGCTGCCTTTGTTATATCAAGCGTAGTGAAGGTCTTTACCGCACACATTCCCTCAAGCACTTGGTGTTTCATTTCATTTCCTTTATCCGTATTTTTCTTTCCGCACAAGTACCCTGCTGTGAACGTCACTTCGTTCAATATGTTCTTTGTTCATCTCTCCATTTCGTTCTATCTTGTATATGCTGCTCGTGTTCTCTGTGCTACCGTGGCTTTTTTTTTTTCGTTTTTCCTTCGTCCCCCATGACACACTGTTTTTTCTTTTCACTTTCTTCCCTCGTTGTTTCCGTCTCTTTGTGCCGAATGTGGATGAAGCGGCTCCTCCCTTCCGCCCCCCCCCTTCGCTTCTACACCTATCCCTCCTGCTTGAAAGCCCTCTCTTGAGGATCGTTAGCATCGTGGTGAAGTCGATGGTTTCCGAAGAAAAGAGGGATTTTCAACAGCTTATAGTCTCTTCCCTCGCTCCTCCCCACCTCCCGTCTTCTGACTGTTTTCTCAACGCACGTGCCGCTGTCTTCCTCCCCCCTCCTCTGCCCTTCAACCACGCAAGTTCCCCCACGCTGTGCCGAGACGCCCGCATCCGAAACGCGGGCGAACGGCAGTTCCACCGTTTTGGAAGTGCGCTCGAATCTTGCCCCCTTGCTGCTTCTGATCTTTTCATCAGACCGTCTGTCTGCTTTTTCCCTCAGGCACTCCTTTTCTCGCATCGTGTTTTTTTTTTTGTTGTTGTTGTTGCCTTTACAGGTACTATCGATTCATATAGTCCCTCAGGCACTCTATTCTTCTCCCCTGCCTCCCTCACTCCTCCTTTTTCGCCCACTTCTTTTGTTGATCTTATGATAGTACCTCTGCCGGACAATGGTTCCGATTCCCAAGTGCTCTACACGTGTGCTTGATTGCTTGTGATTTCAGGTGTTCACTCGTTCCTGGTTTGAAACCATATACGTTTTTTTCTAGAAAGGATATATTTTACCTTCCTTCACCCCAGCGTCGTTTTTTTTTTTTTAGGTCTATTTTCTCTTCTTCTTTTTTAACGTTCGTGAGGTCGCGACTGTCGCATCGTTTCCGCTAGTTTAGACGGCAGTACATAAGCATAAAAGGAGGCACTTCGATAGTGGCACACGCCCCGCCCACGAGACACACAGTACGTCCATCAGCAGGAACGAAGGCCCTTCGCACGAGATACTGTGTGTGTGTCACCTTTTTATTTCTGAAATATGTTTATTCCCCATCTTAGAGTGTAATGAGATCGTATCTTCGCATCTAACTTTCCCCACAAAGATATCTTTATTTTTCCAATCTTATTTTTTCTATTTATCCCATCATCGTCAACTTTTCTTATTCGCATATTTTTCTTTGTCTTCGTTTCCGCATGCCAGACTGGCCATTTCAAAGTCACTTTTTTTTACCGTTTTGTTTTCGTTCTTCTTCTTTTTTAAAAATTGTTTTTCATCTTTCTTACAACCATATTCCTGTTGTGGGCTCTCTTTATACGCACGTGTCAGATCACCACCAAAGAATAAACAACAAAATTGTAGAAGGTGCACATGGACCATGGGTTTCCTGCGGCGTAGAACAGATTACGCTGAGACTGTACCGTTCTCCTGGTTCCCTAGTCTCCAAGTGCAAAGATAAGGAATGACAAACTGCGTCTGCGCAGCAATAGTTCATCAGGAAGTGGTCGCTCTTGACCCTTCCTCCACGCCGCTGCTGGCGTGTGCGGCGTCATGGGAGAAAACCCGCCGTGATCTCTGGTACGATGTTCATGGCTGTTCACGTGGCCTTGGTCGGTCAGATGCTGGGTACGAACGGGTGGAGTTGCTTCTTTCGCTCGCATGCCTTCGGCACTCGACCAAGTATAGCTACCCTGTTTTCTGGTTCCCGATTCCTACGAGAAGCACTCCTGTTAGAGGGACCAGGGGCACCGTGGAAACACTAAGGAAAGGACAACACGCCATCCTCTCTCCACGACGTCTTCTTGTGCTTTCTCCTCTTTTTTTTTTTTGCAAAAAGAACACCAAGCCTTCACAGGGAATTCTTTTAGCAGACTCCCTGTTTCGTCGGAAAGGCAGCCTCACCATCACTGCACCCATCCCTTAGAACACCGCGTTACTGCGGCCGCCTTACGCGCCTTCACGCTGAAGGAATTCCAAGGCTCCGGTACAGCAGATATTCACGCACCTGTCCGTATTTGTTTTCTTATTCCTCTCCTTGTGTCTGCGTTTCTCTTGTTGTGAACGCTTTCCCTGTTTCTTTTCATGGTTGGGACTGCAACCTCAGTGCCACGATCCCCACCACGGTTTCTCCTCGCATCTTTGACCAAGGGAACCCAAGTTAGTGTTGCGGTCTAACCTCTGGCCGCTTGCTCTGACCACTGTGCCCTCAGCAATGGCGAAAAGGCAGCCAGCGCTGGGCCCACGGGCCTTCACCCTCCTCGGCGTCTTGCTCCTCTGTGTGTTCGCAGTACCGCCTGCAAGTTGCAGAAAAACGCCGCTGCCATTAGCGCAGGATCTTGGCGTGAGGGCTCCTCCTGCAACGGGGGCAATTTCTCCATCTGTGATCCTGCCTGACACGCTATCATGGCACACGGTACTCTCTCCGGTGCAACGGCAGAGCGAAAACAGCCCAGGTGAAGTGACCCCAGGCAACGAGAGTGTCAGTGACGTGAGTGAGACCAGCGATAGCGCTTCCAACGCGTCTAGCACCTTCTCAGGCAGCTCAAGCAGTGCTGGCAGCAGTAGCAGCTGGGAAAGCGGAGGTCAGAGCGATAATGGTCACACGAAACCCCGCGGCGACATGGCACCCGTGCGGTTCGCTGCCGGAATCCTTCTGTCGGTGGCGGTAGTGGCGACGATGGTGGGGTTCTGTGTCGCCCCCGTTGAGGTGCACCCGCATTCAGAGCGCACGGAGCCATGGACAAACCACCACACTCATGAAGGCAGCGAAGAGAGGAATGATCGATCGACGACCTCCACACGTGACCGAGGGCCTGGTCAGGCCAACACATCACATCGCGACGGGCATCGCCAAACGGACGCACCCAACGGCGACGCTGCGGACAGTGACGGTGACGAGGGTGCCGCTACCGAGTCCTCCCACCTCCTCCCCAGTGGCAGTGTGAATCGCGGGGAGGGCAGCACACGCCCTGGACCCGTGACGACCGATGGCCAGCGGTGGCCCAGTCTCTCACGTCGCTGGACGGAGCTCCTCTTTGGTCGCCGTCCGACGAGTGAGGAGCCTCCCTTCGCATCACAGCGGAACAGTGCAGTGCCGGTGCACCGGTCTACAGAAACATCTCCTCACCCCCACGACCCTTCTTTAACGGCTGTGACGACGATAGGCAGGAGGGACGGGTTCCCTGCTGAGCAAGGACACGGTTCCGGGAGCGTCCATCTCTCGGAGACGCCGGAAGACCGCACCGTTTCCCCGGCCACCGCCGATGCGATTGAAGTCGAGTTTTTTGACGGAGCGACCCCTCTCGCGATGCGTAACGAGACAAGTCCGGCCATGGCAGAAACTGAGGAGAGGGCTGGGAGCCCAGAGGCGAGGATCGGGTCTGACGAAGTCCCGCCACCCGCTCTTGCGGCTCAGGAGGAGGTGCACAAGGTGGAGCGCGGTGTGGACGCTGCTGCAGCACCACCCAGCGCACCCGGTACAGCAGATGGGTATGACGTCTCCACGTCTCCACCACAGCGGCGACGCAGTCCCCGGTCCCAGCGGTACTACGAGCCATGTCAACCTGTGGTGACTCCCGTTCGTACAGAAGAGCGTCTGGTGAAGAACAACGTCAATACGTTTCCGGGTCCTGCGCCTGTGGCGGACCCCTTGCATGAGGCCCTACCGCCCACCAGCGACTCTTACACCAGCTACGCGGACGCCGACTCCACTGCCCTCTGCGACGGCCTCGACTTCTACGCGCTCGCGGACGGCTTGGATGTGAGTCACGATCTTGTGCAAGGCGGCAGAACACCGGTTGTCGTATTCAGTGGTGGTACCAGCGTCTGCACGCAGACCACCACAGCCACAGCGGATACACCCCCTCAGTTCGTCAGCACGCGAAGCGGCACCCCGTCACAGCCCATGCCCGACGGTATCTCCCTTCCCCCAAGCCACGGTCATTTCCTTACGTCATCGCACGAACAGGAAAGGACCACTGTCCGCCACGGTGTGCCCCCACACCACGATAGCGATGCAGGACCTACCCTGCCAGCCTCATCCGTGACATCGTCCAACAGCATTCCGGTGAGTTCGATGAATGGCGCTGGTGCAGCCCTTCCTCCCAACGGCTGTTCGTATCCTGTCGGTGCCCCAGAGCAGCCACCACAGCAGCCGCGACGGTATTTTTTCAACAACTGCGAAGTACTTCCCCCAGCGGCATTCACGTACACCTATAACAGCTTTCTGCATCACGCGGCTTCCATGAGTGACCACGAAACGGGTGCCAATACCACACACGATGAGGTTACACGGAGTCCGGACGCGTCGCCGTCTGTAGAGGTGACACCGTCGGCTTTGCAAAGACCCCCAAGCCCCCGTGTGGCCGTCAGCGTAGAAACGGGCCGTCTGCTTTCTGCCGCAGAGGATGTGCGGACGGAGGTGGACGGGGCACTCTCGACCAAGGAGCGGGAGATGCTGCTGCGGAGCAAGGGCTGGTTGTTTCCTTTCATTGAAGGCGCTGAGGATCTGTAACCCGGCGCTGAGGGCAGCATATGGGGGAATGGGGGCGAGGAGAAGGAGTAGGGAAAAGGTTCCTGCTCCTATTATCGTGGGGACCGTGATGAGTTAGCAGGAGGTGGAGGTGGAGGTTTGGGGGGGGGGGGGCGTGTGGCATGGTGTTTTTATCGTGCCGCCGCCAATCTTCACCTCCTTCCGAAATCGCTGCGAGCTTGTGGCGCTTACGTGCCTGTCAGGCTTCACCAGACTGCATTCGGTATCTCTCACCTGCGGTGGTTCTTGCATCGTACGTCGCGCGTAGCGACATTTTGGCGACTCCTGCTCCGTTCCTCGTTCCTTCCGTACACCTTCCTCTCTGAGGATACAAGGCGTAAAATGCTGAGGCACTTTTGTTCCCTCGACCACGACACAGTATTCTATGTCCCCTTGAGGGACATGGTAATCAAAAGCAATAAACGAAAACAAGAAAAGGATAGCGCTTGGAAGGAAATACAGAAAGCTTCCGGATAGGATTAACCGTGTTCCCTGCCTTCTCCATGTGGCGTCGGACTTTTTCAATTTTGTTCCGTGGCGACACAACACATACACATGACCGACGTTCTCGGAAGCAGACGATCTACGGGAGGAGTCGGCTGGCACAGAAAGAGTCGCTAGTGCCTGTTTTCCACAGGATACATCAGCGGCTCTTTCTTCTCCATTATCGACTAACAACAAATGTGCCGGAAAACTGCATAACCAGTCCCTGCGAGGCGTTTGGCGACTCATAATAGCAGTGAAACAAATCACCCACGCACTCTTTGGTGCGTTGTCAAGGTGTGGCAGAGGCCAGTGCATGCTGCTTTCTGCCTCAGCGCTCTCTTTTTCTCTGCCCAGCGACACCGCGTTCTCTACACAAGCGAAATCCTTCTCGAAGGAAAATCCAAGGATTCAAAGCTCTCACCTTCCTTTCCTTCCACCGCTCCTTCCTCCTCAACTTCACACACGGACGCTGTGATAACAAAATCATGCCTCTCCCCTTCACGCTGCGGCAGACCTTGGTGCCCATTGTGAAAGCGGGCCCCCAGCGCTGGTCGTTCCCTGTCCGCCGTATCTACTGCATTGGGCAGAACTATGAAAGCCACGCCAGGGAAATGGGCGGTCATACCAGCAAGAACAATCCCTTCTTCTTCTCCAAACCCGCGGATGCCCTCGTCACCCTGGATCATCCAGCGCGGAACGCCTCCGCAGACTCGACGCCGGTGACCACAGCGAACACAAACCTGACGATGCGGTACCCGTCGGTCACAGAGAGCTACCATCATGAAGTGGAACTCGTGGTGGCGGTGGGGCCTCGCCATTCGTGTAAGGATGGTGAGCTCCCGGATCACCTCTCCACGTCACACGACGATGCAAGCGCTGCTCAGCATTTGTCGTACTTCAATCTGTCGGTGGAGGAGGCCAACGACGTTATTTACGGGTATGGCGTTGGCCTTGACATGACCCGCCGGGACATGCAAGCACAGGCGAAGGAGCACGGGAAACCCTGGGACCTTGCCAAAGGCGGCGACGACTGCGCGGCCGTCTCACCTCTGGTTCTGGCGCAGGATTTGAAGGAACAGCACCCAAACCTGTTCACAAACCATGAGATGGACGACAGCTTGAGTGTGGCGAATGGACACCAGTCATCGCCTTCCTGGCCGAACCTCAACGTCACCAACGGGCACATCTTCCTCACGGTGAATGGAAATGAACGGCAGAAGGGGAACATGGACTGCATGGTGAACACCCCAGCGGAGATCATCTCGATTCTCTCCAAGCTTGTGACGCTGAATGCGGGAGATCTTATTTTCACTGGGACACCGTCTGGTGTCGGGCCAGTGCGCCGCGGAGACGTTATGGTTGCTGGAGTCGAGGGCATTGGTGAGATTACCGTAACCATGGTGTAAGCAACAAGGTCCGTGGGATCGCCAGGCGGGAGCTTGCTGGGGAGGGTGAGCTGGATTGCATCCCCACTTCCTCCACCGCCAACGTGTGCGCATAAACTGTGCCAGCCATTTTCCTTGTATCACGCGGGACGTCCTGGCGCGTGCTGTTCTCTGAACGCATAGTTGAATACGAAGAAGTGGGCCGTCCTTTCACGTGCGTTACGGTGGTACCGCCTGACAGTTTCGCCTTCCTCACCCGTTTATTTCTCTCTGTGACGGGGCGGCCCACCATGCCCATGTGCTTTTTCTCTCCGTTTTCCCTAGTGCTTCTGTTGCTATGCGTTATCATTGCTTGCCTGTCTTTCATATCGCCCGACCCTCCCTAACTTTTCCACGACAGGAACCACTCCCCGCATTTCCACGGTGAAGGAAGAATCACAGAAAGGATTGAAAAAGAGTGAAAGGATCCAGACGCCCACACACCGTGGAACGAAGGAATCTTGCACGCTGTGGACGTGGACAGAGGTGCTGTCTTGCGATTCCCTCTTGTATTGTTCGTTGGAAGTTTGAGTGTGTGTAGGCGTAGCTTTAGCGTAAGCGGTAACGATTAACGTAGTCTTTGCAGAATTACGCTTTCCCGTTGCTCTCTACCACCCACACACACACACACACACATACACACACACACACTGTGTGTGCGTTGCATTCCGTACAGGGTATGCCAGTTGGTCACTGGGACAGTCAGCCGATCCATCGGCGGCTCTCGTGCTTCTGACTCGGAGGTACACCGGACCTCCATGGCTCCCGATGAAACGTGGTGTGCGCCTCATGGGTTGACTCGCGTTAACATCTCTTCTGAGCTCCGTTTCTTTTTTTGTTTGTTTTCTGTTGACGCCAAGGTAACGATTGAAGTTGTTGGTTTGTTGCATTTTTTTCTTCGCCTTTTGCGCCGCGACGTTCTCCCTCCCCTTCTAGAGAATCCGCCGCTACACCAACCAGTGCGGCGACCGTCGTCATCAAAGACCCGTTCATTGAAGATTTCTGTCCAGCTCGCCTCATAGCCCACAAGCCGTGACACGTGTCGTCGCATATCCTCAGCACAAGACCCGCCACGACCCTTGGCGCCATCCTTACCCCCAACCATGGCGAAATCGAAAGTTAAGGATTTACTCCCCGAAGTCACTCGTAACAAAAAATATGAGAAGAAGCAACGCTTTATCGAGAAGAAAAAGCTAAAGGAGTTGCGACGTGAGGACCCCCGTGCGGCGGAAAAATTGGAAAAGGCAAAGCTCAAGAAAGCCCTTGCTGCCAAGAAGGACAAGCAGGCGCTCGCATCCACCAAGGGTGAACAGAAGCAGCAGACAAAATC
Organism: Herpetomonas samuelpessoai; assembly: GCA_030849835.1. NCBI lineage: Eukaryota > Euglenozoa > Kinetoplastea > Trypanosomatida > Trypanosomatidae > Herpetomonas > Herpetomonas samuelpessoai. The sequence continues at coordinate 9,972 of JASAOC010002046.1, forward strand.
TGGTTCCGGGACCAGCACCTCTACTGATAAGAAACCAAAGAAAAAGGAGCGTCGACCGAAAACAGTAGTTGCGAATGTGCCTACCGGTAGGGAAACATATACGAAGAAAGTGGCGCGAGAATTGGTCAAGGAGAAGAAACTTCGGGACAAGGAGCTCAAGAAGGCAGCGTCGCGCCGTGCAAATAATCACAAGGACGCGCTCCCGGCCAACGGCAACCGCCCCGAGACGTCTTCAGGTCGTCAAGAGAATAGTTCTGATGCACATGAGCTAGACCATGTCCTCCTCACCAGAACGATCCGCGGGCAGGGAGTGGCGGGCAGTAGCCATGACGATGATGTCTCCGTGCGCAAGGACCCGTTCCTGTATCCCTCTGACCTTGCCTTTTACGAGGACTACGCGGAGAAGCAGCAGCGGCAGAACACAGACGAAGAAAGTCTGCTGCAGTCCGCCCACCAGTACTTCAAGAAAGTGGGGCAGAAGGAACGTCAGCTCAACCTTGCCGCAGCGGCGTACCTGCGCGAGATGAAGGAAGTCAACCGTAGGGGCGGTGACAAGGACGGGTTCCAATATGTGCTCCCAAAGAACATTAAGGGGGTGGTGAAGATGATGCGTGAGAACGACTACCACCGCCGGCGTCTCGCAGCCCCATCGTCTTCTTCGGCGGAGGAACAGCCTTGGATTGACAGCGACACCCTGCAGGCTACCTTTGGTGGTGACGGTGTGGAGGAAACCTCTGACAAGCCGATGCGGCGCAAGCGAAAGCGGCGCAACACGTACTCTGATTTTTACCAGTTTCAGGTGAGCAAGCGCTGGACCAAGAATGCGGAGAGCTTCTTAAATCGTGGGCGTGCGCACAAATCCCTATTCGAGGCAAAGAAGCGACAACGCAGTATCCGCAAATTGTGAGGAAATGCCCGTTTTCTGGCCGGCAGACAACTCCTCATCACAAAGCACTTTGTTTTTGTTATTGTAATTCTTTCCTACGAGTAAGGCGCAGCATCGCCATTTATAAAAGAAAACATAGTAAAAAAAAAACAACAACAATAAATGACAGGCGAACGGATGCGATGTGACCCACGGTACTCTTTCCTGTGCAACGTCCTCCAGTGGGGTAGGGTGGGGTGGGAAGTTCTCTTACGGCGCTTTCCATGCCGAACCGTGGGTGATGCTTTTCTAGCGCACGGTGCGAGGGTTGTGGAACGTCTGGAGACGGACACAAGACCGCAGCCTTTCGTAAGGTAGCCAGTGGCTTCCTTTAGTGATCAGAAGCCTCATGTGCGTCTACCAGCGTTCGCTTCGAGGCTGCCATACGAATTGGTGAAATCCAGTGTGCCGATACCAACGCCCTTTGTCATCATGGTGTGTTCGTACGATGCACACTTCATGTCTCTATCTGTCACCCTGATGCAAATTGTCTGGTTCCGTCGCTCCCCTCTTCGTCACACACTTTTCTCCAGTCCTTTTTTTTTTCTATTTTGTCTCGCTCCCCTGGAATAGGCGTTGCGACAAAGGCTTGTATTGACTATAAGGAGGCCTCTGGAGTCCTTTGCATCGCTTCGAGAGAAGTCATTCCTTGCTTTCTTTTTTGTCTTTGCCACAGCTCTCCCCTACCACGCAATGGGAAAGGAGCGCAACCTCTGGGCGAGCCACCGCAACGAAAAGACGGTCAATCGGCCTCAACCGGTGGCCGTCGCCAAAGGCTGGAAGGTGACGCCGGATGTCTTGCCCGCCAAGAAGGAGGCCCCGCGCCGTCGCAAGTACGCCCCGATTCGCCCCAACAATCGTGCTGCTGTCGCGGTCCCTCTCGAGGGCCAGAGCTACAACCCGACTGATGACGCCCATCAGGCGGCGCTGCGCAAGGTGGTGAAGAAGTTGGAGCGTCGCAAGGTCAAGGACGCTAAGGTGGTGCGTATGCTCACTGTGGGCCGCAACGACAAGAATGGCGGCAGCCTCAAGTCGGACAAGACCTGGGAAGAGGAAGTGAAGGAGACCGCCGCCCCGAAGCCAAAACGCGAGAGGACCCCCGCACAGGCGAAAAAAGAGGCAGCAGAGAAGAAAAAGCGTGAGAAGAAGCAGAAGAAGCTAGGGAAGAAGGCGGGGGAACGAGAGGCTCGCCGGGCCATGAAGCACCGCCGCCATCCCAAGCGCGAAGTGGCTGCCAAGGAGGCCGACGAGCTAGACGAGCTCCTCGCGAAGCACCAATCGACCGTAGAAACCCGCGCCGCCAAGGCCGAGCACCGGCGGCAGTTACGGAAGGAAAACATGACGGTCAAGCACTACGGCCGCCACTACCACACCCCGCTGGTGGAGGACGTGGCTCCGTCTGAGAAACTCGTCGGGTCACTGCGACACATGTCGGGCGGCTACGTGCACCCAGTGCTGGACCGCATGAAGTCCCTCGAAGAGCGGAACCTTGTGCCGGCACGGATGCGCCACACCTACAATAAGCGCAAGATCCTCAAGCCGAAGGGCGAGGTGAAGCTCAAGACGGAGACAGTTGGCGTGCTGCCAGATACCACATTTTAAGCAACGCGTCATGAAGGTTGGTCAGACCATAAGGTGCCTGGCCCCCTTTCACTTCCCCAACACATCGTCTCGGGGGAACAACGTCAGCTAAGGCGGGTAATGTGTTAACCTTGTGACCGCCAGCGTGCCCCACCGTTCTGCTCATTTGTTTTGATGTTGTCGACGTCATTTCTTTTTTTTTTTTTTTCTCTTCTTCGCGTAATTCACCAGCGTTTAACACCGATCTAACATCGAGGAAAAGGACACTGTTACAAAACTCTCTACAGACAAGCAGAGCACCCTATTTGCGAATCCCCAGACGTTTCTTATGACTTCAGAGAACAACTGATAAAGCCGCTGTTCTTTTTTGGAAGATCCTGGCTCACTGGACGGATGAGCGTAGACGCCCCTGTTTGTTCCTACAAGGAAAGCGCAAAACAGTGGTGGCGCCATTGTGTGGCGTCGCAGCCGAAAGATCTGTCCTGGATATTGTCACAAGGCACCGCTGCTGCGAGTGGATGCGCGCTGCCCGCACGCAAGCTGTCGCGAAGTATTTACAGTGCAGAAAACCAGTCGCCAAGCATACTTTCTCTCTCATCCTTTCCTAACGAACTTTTCCGTTTTTATTCTTCTGCACGCGGTGTTGCGGCACCGACTTTCAACTCTCTTTTCGTGAAGAGAGCAACTCGTTTGTTTTTTAAAGAACGGATACCATTTGGTACAATCGCAGTTTGACTTGGGCCCCCGGATATATATCATCCTGATATATACATTGTATTTTGTTTTCTCTGTTTTCATTACTAGGTTGCAATTTTGCCTAGAGGTACTGGCGGTTATTAAGTGGTGTTCGCAACTGCCACCCTGTGTTTTCTGTTCTGCACTCGTACGCTAGGCAGCGCTTCATTCTACCTCCACTCTCCTATTCAATCCCTTTTCCACTTCACATTTTATTTTTTGTCTTCTCCACCGCTGCCCGCGTCGTTGTTTTTGTAGGTGCCTCTCTCTTTTCCTTTCGCTCGCCTCCGGCTCAGTGAACAGCCCTCCCTCCCTCCCTGACTTCTGGCGCTAGTGTCTAGAACCGCTCTCCAAACCGGTTGTCCGTACGGAATTTGGTAGTTCGATCTTTGTTTGACTAGCACTATAGATGAGTTTCCTGTTCAAGGCGGTTCTCGGAGAGCGCGTGGTGCACCCCCCTGCGAAAGACTCAGCAACTTCTGTGGGAGCCGTGGGCGAGCCCCATCGTGCGTCGTCGCCACCGACGGCGGGGGGAGACGCACCTGCTGCGGTTGCTGTCAGCAAACTGGACGACGGCCGCGTTATCGCTGCACGGCACTTCCCATTTGAATCCATGGAGGGAAACCGGGAGAGTGGTGTAGCGGCAACGAGCAGAGCTGCGGGGAGCCACGGCGACGGGCTGCCTGCGAATGGCCCCGGACTTCATCCTCTCTCCAACGGCACGCAGGAGGAGAAGGGCGGAAGCGCTGTCTGCCCTCCGCCACCGTTCAAGAAACGGTCACCACCCCTAGCTGGCGCAAAAACGGAGACACGCACATTACTGCTGCGCGTGCAGACGTGCACCGTGGCACAGGACCTCCGAGAAGCTCTTCGCGAACTCTACGAAGGGTGCCCTGATCTTCCCTACGTGACCGCGGCGAGGGAGCTGAAACACTTTGTGAATTTGTTGAGTGAGCATATGGACGATTGGGACATTGTGTCCTGTGTGACGGCCATCCTGTCGGGTGTCACGGACACGGCCACCTACCCGACATACAGCGACGGTACACAAGGTGACGACGAACTGGACCTCTCTGCGGATCAGGCGTCCAGAGGACGTCAAGATGCTGAGAATGATCGCAAACGTCGAGCCAAGCAACGGGAACGCGACGGTGTCTACGCTGTATCCGAGAAGGAAAAGCGCCAGATAAAAAACAGCTTTTTGCATGAGCTGGCGAGTGAAGCGCCTGTCCTCCTTGAAGTCCTTCGCACCCAGCCAGAGGAGTCTATCGTCTCCTCGCTAGCTGTCAGAGCTCCGTCGTCACCTTCGGGTGTCTTGTGGGTGCGCCTGCAATGCCTGCGGCTACTGTCGCGGCTCGAGGAATATAACCCGGCAGAGGTCCACCGACAAATTCTCGAATGTCATGGAGTCGGTGTCCTAGTAGACCTTCTCGGCTACCGCGATGGCAACGGAGTCCTTCGTGGCGAGGCATTGACGCTGATCTCCTCCATGACCTCGACGGAGACTTCCCTTCAGACCCTCGTCGCGTTCGAGAACGGCTTTGACGCTCTGTTCGCTTTCGCGGAAGAGGCAGGCGGCGTCGACGGAGGTCCCACAGTGGCGCAGTGTCTGGCAACGGTCCACAACCTGCTCAGAGGTAACCCATCGACGCAGAAGCTCTTCCTGCAGATGGGCTGCGCGCATCACCTCTCCTCCTTTTTCGACGCGGTTCCAAAGCAACTCGCTGCTGTCGCAAGTGTCGGCGCCGGAAGGGCGTCCGCACCTAGCAAGATGCCCAATGTAAGCGAGGAGCAGTCTGTCAACCTTCTTTCAGCAGTCAGCGTCCTGGCTTGCCTGCTGAGAGAGGCAGAGACCAACAGCCATCCCTCGCAAACCACAGGGGCGTCGTCATCCTCGGCGCAGACAGAGCTCGTAGCGTCCGGCGTACTCCGGCCCATTGCGGCCCTCGCCCTCTGCGGTCCAGTCGCTGGTGACGCGGTGCGCATCGAGGCTCTGCGCGTGCTTGCCGCCCTCCTTGACGGATGCAAGCCTGCCATTCTCAACGTCTTAATTCCTTGTACGGAGGAAGATGCAACTCGTGGCATGAGTGATGGCGTGACCGCGCCTCGTCAGCAACCGTCTGCATCCCCTGGTTTCGCCGGCGGTAACGCAGCCATTGTGACCCTGCTCAAGGCGGACACCACGTCCACGCCGCTAGTTGTGTGGTGGTCCCCGTTGCGTGCGCTTTTGGAGATTGTCTTCACCACGGCGGATCGCACACTGCTTGGAGCCAGCACACGCCTCCTGGACATTCTTCTCACCATGGCCCTCCGCTCTCCAGAAGTAGAAACCGCACTAACCACCGAGTTTCTCAACGGCTTTGCCGCCGTGCCAGGGGTGTCAGGCTTCACTGCGAGTAACCACCACACCGTGCGTTCGTCAGGGGGCGCCTTGGCCCTCGCTCTAACCGGCCCCACACCGCACGCGGTCGGCAAATTCTACGCCGCAAGGCTACTCGCCTCCCTCCTGAAACTGTCTGACGTGGCAGAACGACTTGCGACAAGGAACTGGACCCCTCCGTCGGGAGCGAATGTAATGAATCGGGGAAGCTTCCTTGCCCCGGATCTCCCACTCACGGGTGAAAGCCGCGTCACGTTGCCCACCAACACACTGGTGACGCTCTCTACAGCACTACCACCCACCTTCGTAAACGCCTATGTAAGCTACCTTCTCTTTTGCTTGGGAGGCTCCCACGCTAGTCAGCACATGGACACAAACGCCCTTGGTGCCTACACGTACGCCTTGCTCGTCTGGCTAGAGTGCACAGCACCAGACGCTGCACGAGCCTTGCTGCAGGACCATCACTGGTTCACGCGCATCGTCCACCTGGCCGCAAACCACGCACAGGTGAACGTGCGGTTGTGGTGCGCGTCCGTCGCTGCCACACTGTGCTACCAGGCTCCGTCCTCCAGCGAGACGACGGCCAACGGGACGCCGCCCGCCACCTTGCCGTGTCGACAGGACCTGTCGAGTGTCTTTTCCCGTGCTCTAGGTGGCGCAGTCGTGTTCGACAACCTTTGTTTTGACGTCAGCGCTAGTACGCCACAGTGGTTGGACCCTGTCGCAGATGTGTTCTCTGCGTCAACGGCGAGCACCGCAGCTTCGGGCGGGAACGTGATCTACGACACAGCCTTCGTTGTGTGTCTGCAAAGGGTGAAAGAGTCATTCGCGCAGATGTGTCCACCTCCCGCTTCGGCTCCAACGGACAGCCGTCTGCACGAGGCTTCCCCTGTGCAGATGGGGGTGGTGGATTCGCAGCCAGCGCCACGGATCCACGACGACGTCACTGGTGCCAACAGTGCCGCCATGGCCTATCGTGATAGCCGATCGGCGAATCATGCGCCAGATTCAGCTCCACTGGAAGCTGAGGCAACTGCCCATGGCGAGTGCTGTGCGCGCATCTCGGTGCTTGAAGCTGAAAAGTCTGCGTTGGAGATCTCTCTGATGCAAGAAAGGACGTCGATGGCACAGCTAAAGGATGAGAATGCCCGTCTGAACGAAGTTCTTGCGGCGACACGGGAGGCAGCCACTCACCACCAGATGGAACCCGCTCCGCCGGACGCCGGAGACGTCAAAGAGGAAGGCGCCACGGTCGCCATCGAGAAGGCACGAGAAGAAGCGCAGCGGCAGTGGGCCGAGCAGGTAGCGCAGCTGGAGGAGCACACGCGCTTGCTCGAAGAGGCGCTCTCTGGGAAAGATGAGGAGCTCGCCCAGCTGGCTCACAGTCTCAACATGATGGAACTCCAGCTTCAGCAGCAGCAACAAAAGCAGCACCCTGAAGGGGAAGCAACGGGGGGAGGCCCTCCTTCTGTGGTCCCTGCTACGATGCCTTCAGAGGCGGCTGCCCTGCCGCCCGCTTGTGTTCGATGGGAAGCAGGTGTACAGACAGAACCAAGCAGGGAGCCACCGAACGCCGCTGCGACACTCACCACCGGGCCTGTCCCCGCTCTAGACACGTCCGCATGGAACGAGGACGAGGTACTTGCGCTGATGGCCACGCTGGATAGCATCACACAGGAGCGCGACGCACTTCTGCTGCTGGTGGGGGAGCTCAGCAAGGAACGGCAAGCTGCAGCGCCAAGTGCGGTCGTGACAGGGAACGCTCAGGCCAGGGAGGAGGCGCATGTGACAACGGAAAGCAGTCCGGTGCCTCTCATGGGTACTCGTGCAGAGGAAAGAGCGAGAGAACCGGAAGAATACATGCACAGCGCTGGAGACACGTGGACGCACGTCACCCCGCACGATGCAGACCCAAGGCTGTTGAGTGGTCCTGCCTCCTTGCGAGAGACCACAGACACAAACACTGAGGAGCTGTTCTTCTCTGGTGGGTCTACGCTCAAGTATGATTCTCTTAGCGGGACGGAGAACACAGACGGACCTACAGCGACGATACCAGGGACGTTTGATTCTGCTGTGGGCAATATCTCCTCACCACCCCACGTCGCGTCGGGTATCCCCGTTGGCAAAGAATTCACCCAACTGCCGCCGGTTCCCACGCACGAGCACAGCGACCCCACTCGCTGCCCACTAGAGGAGACGGTGACGAACGCTGCGCTGCCCACGAGCTACAACATCGACCTGAAGCCTTGGTTGCCGTCACAAGGCACACCACGGCAGGAACACGTGCAGCAAAACCGGATGCCAGACACCACGGCCGCAACGGACACCGCCACACCAAACGATGCGGTGGAGGGAGCCCTCTTGCACCGTGATGATGGAGTGGGGGAAGAGCTGGAACTTACCGAGGACACAGATGAAGCGTTCTTTGCGTATGCGCACATGGAGGAGCGACATATCACGGGAGAGTTGTTTAGTGCGACAGCACCAGCAGCTGATGGACAGCTTGCACCACCCGAGTCAGCAGCCGTGGTGGCCTCGTGGCCGCACGGGGATGGTGGGCGCCCCCTGCAAAATCCTTTTGCACAGACCACGACAGTTACGCCCATTGTTGAGGAACCCAGCGAGGGCAATGAGTTCGAGAGTGAGGCCCCTAGTCCTGCTCCTCCTGTAGACGCACAAGGTCCCGGAAAGGTGTATGCTCCGACTCAACCTCAGGCGGCCGAAGGTGAGGCTCCAGGGTCTGTCAGTGCGACCCCTGGCTCCGCAGATTACCACCAAAATCCATTCGCGTCTCGGCGCGAACAGGACGTGCCACAAGGGTTTCGAGTATCTGACACAGATGCCGAACCGGCGTCGCTGGCAGCTTCCACGCACCTGCACGACCGGGATGGAGACTTTTTTGGAGCACCTGGTGGTCGTGCATCGTCCGTGGGAAATCCGTTTGGGGTTACTAGTACCACCGCTGGCGCGATGGTAGGTGATACTGACGAGGATGCGGCCTACTTCGATCTCCGGTGAGGTTGAATAAAACCGACTCACTGTAAATAGTCGGACTCTCCTGATTGATTTCGGGTTCCGCAGCTCACTGGTTATGATTCTCCGTTTTTGAAAGCTGTATCTCTTTCTCTTTCCCATTGCAAATATGAACAACGATTCTCCCTCAATAATCGTGTCCACGTTGGCTTCTATTTCCTCTCACAACCATCAAAAGTGGGGGATGCGCTGATGCGTCATGGCACCTTCATGCTGGTTCACACAGCGCGTCTGCGCGACGTACATCCCCATCTCGCACTGGGCTCACTTTCCATCTGGCTTATCGTTGTCCCGCACCGCTTTCCTGCCTACTGCATTGCATCTCCCTCGTTCTGTTCACCTGCCGTCGTTAAGCCGGCTTTTGAACACGTTTTCCTTCCGCTAAGGGTCAACCCTGTCCCTCTTCTTTATCACATCAGAAGAGTGGCTAGCGCGCGCGACTCTATTGTGTACTGCTGCATCGACGGCATTGATAACAAACTTCTGCAGGGTACCACTCGCTGACCCTCTGTGCACTCGATCGTCTATCGTCCCCTAGCGCGGCCTTGTTTTTTTTTTCCCCCTACCTTTCAACTGTCATAGAAGTCCGAATGTCTGCGCCTTCATCTGCGTACGGGGCCGACGCCACCCCAACCGCCGTGCCACCTCATTGTCTGATAGGCAACTGCACGGTGGCCCTCCGTCACGCCACCACCTACGAACCCCCGCTCTATCTCTTTCCAGAGCTGCTGCCGCGGGTACCACAGGGTACGCCTCCTGTGACCGCGTGGGATGCTGTGGCAGACGCCATCGATGTCACCGAGTCCTCCTGGCGCCTTGCAGAATACTCGCCACGTGCGGTGCAGAACGGTGTTACACCCCGCACGGCATCCGCGCCGGTGTCCGGTGACGCCCCAGGAGAAGGCAACCGGTCGGCCGGCAGTAAGAACGCAACTCGATCACCGCTCCACACACTGGCGGCGATGCTAGGCGCCAATCGGTTGCTCCCGGTGGGGCTCACCGCGGACGCCCTCGCTGAGGGACAGTTTTCCGCCGCAGGGATGATTGCTGAGCTGGAGAAGCTGCAGCAGCGCCTGGGGCTGGTCACGACGGACACAGAATCGGCGGGTGGCACGACGGAGGACAGGGCGGCAGAGAGTGCTGTGGTGATGTCGAACCACTTCGTCAACCTCGTCGCGTGGCAGAAGCTGCGTGAAATCAACGACAGCACGCCATCCGCCAGCACCAGCACGCCTGTACATCGGGATAGCAGCATCCCCGATGGTCCTTCGACCCAAGGGACCACGGACAAGCAAAGAAACGATGCGGGCGACATTCTCACACATCTGAAAGCCTCCCCCGACCCGTGGAGCAGCACCATTGATGAGCAGCGCTTTGCCGGTGTATTTGTCTCTGGACGTGAAGAGGACGCAGACCAGAAGGTCGCACTGCTCAACACGCTGTCGAGCTTGTACGGGCAGCCATGGAAACGGATGGCGTCACAGGGTATTCAGACCGACCATGTCGTCCCTCCTGGCTCCGTGAACGTCACAAGCCCTTACGCGAACCCACACCATCCGAGTGCTCACGGGAAAACCGGCGCCGCGACGAGTCCGGCGACGCTGCGCACGCGCGAGGACCTTGGCTGGGAGGCCGAAGCACCCCAACTCTCTGCGGACAGCGCTTTCCGTGTGACCATCTCTTCTCTTGCGTCAGATGCGGCGGCGCAGGTGCAGTCCGGCCACAGCCGCAGCGTTCTCTTGACTAAGCCCACCACTTACTTTGGTCGTTTTGACGGCACCCAGTCCGATCCCCGTGTCGGCTCCGTGATGGTGGACGTGGGTCTCGCTCCGTGGTGTCAGGGAGAGACGGCAACGGTCGCGACATTTCTGTCGTGTGTGCACTTTGCCCTTCAGCTGGTCCCGACGTTTCGTTCTCCGGCAGACGCAGAAGGTTCTTTGACGGACATCGGGGGTGTTCACGATGGTGGAAGCGCCGACGACAGTGACACGGATGGAGAGCCTCAGCGTAAGCGGGCACGACTGCATCGCAAGACGCCCACAGGACACACACTGATGTTGCTCAACTATGGGCGTAACGGGGTCTGTGTTCGACAGCCAAAGACGGAAGGCACCATCTCGACACGGTGGGTCCACGGAGACCCTGTCCAGCTCAATGCAGGTGACGAGATTGTCATTGAAAAGGCTGTCGTGGTGCGTGTGCTGTCTGCAGCGGACGACGCCGCCAGCTCCGCGACCCATGTGAAACAGGAGACCACCCACGGTGAAGACGTCGGGTCCTCGAATGAAAATGCCCCTGCCTCTTCAGGACTGTCCCAGGTGAAGCTCGAGAGGGATGACAGCTAAAGTGCGCCATCTGTGTGTTGTTCAAGTTGTTGTCATAGACACCTCAAGAGAGGCTCGCGGTGATGGACGGTACACCACTTCTTTCGAAAAGAATACGCTGGACACATGAGCGGATGGCAGAAACCGCTCGTCTGTGGGCAACCCACCTCCTTGCACGCATACCGCCGATGCAACAGAAGGACATGGGGTGTTGCGGGGAGTGTTTGTGGACGCACGCGGAAACACTGGTGGATCGGCAGTCGCGAGATGAATAGACAAATCAACCAATGTGTTTCGTTCCTAAGAATGTCGTAAAACGGTCTGATTAACCGGAAAAAAAAAAGAATACCAGTAAAGCAGCGGCTAGATGAATCAGGAAAGCATGGTTGGTGCTCCTATATGTCAGAAGGTACTTCGTTATGTTCTGGGCTTGCCATCGTACTCTTTGGGCGACCGCTTTCCCTTCTCTTCTCTCCTCAGCATGTACGAGAGGTTAGAGCTGAACGTGTGCGGTGGATTACGGGCAGTGACGATGGTGCCCTTGAGCTATGGGGCTCCGAGGCCACGTTGACCATTCTTCCTCTCCTCTCCTGTTCATCTCTCTTTTTCGCTGACTCCCGTGTGTATCGCACAGCTTCGAACCGTTGAACGAGGACGTTCTCTGTGTCCTTAGTCATCACTAGGGACGACCGCAAATGGAGAGGAGTGTGCCTTCTGCGCCCTCTCACGGACTGCTGCACGGTGCGCACCTTGCCCCTTCCACACTCCCTTCCCCGCCACCTCGGCTGTCATTGTTACCTATGGGCACGTCATCGACGTCCAGGGCGGTGCAGCAGCGGCAGGAGAAGGTGGCCATGTGGAGCGCTGTCGCCCTCCAACAGCACTTCACCCTCAGCGGCGGCGCAGCTGCCTTGTCCCACGCTCCGCCGCCCACCACTTCAGCCCCACTCGCAACAGGGACCCACCGCCACGCCGCTGCTGCTGCTGCTGCGGTTCCTACCTGCGCGCTCCCTCGTCCCTTGTACAACCCAAGAAAGTTGGAATACAACACTGGTACGCGACGGCAGCGGCACCATCGGCAGATGAGCGGCGCGACAGATGCGTCCCCGCGGCTCACACTGGCGCAGAAAATGAACCTTGTGCCAGCACCGCCAGCCTCCCCCTCGCCCGATGACTGGCACGCTATTGAAACCCGAGCCATGCTTCGCCAGCAGCAGGCGTACCAGGATGCGAGGAGAGCGGCGGCACAGGCAGTAGCGACGAGGACACGAGCACCCTCTGCGGAAATCAATCAGACGGGTGTAGGCGTTGCGGCTACACCAGAACCGACAAATTTCTTTGCCCTTCAGCAATGCAGCATCTGCCACGATGCTTTCTGCTACACGGCTGCTTCGGATACCCTAGCGGGCCGGCACCAAGGCATGGTGATCTTGAGCTGCTCCCACGTCTTTCACGAACGATGTTTCCGCCAGTTTGAACGGCTGGTGCGGCGACAGCAGTGGGAGGAGCTGCACTCTCCGGATGCCGCCCTCACAGGTCTGATGACCCGGCTCGCCTGTCCCGAATGTCGGTCCACCTCCTACCACAAGAAAACCTATTTCGCTGGTGGCGCCATGGCGCAGCGCGCCGCACTGGTCCGCATCCAGGCGGTCGTCCGCGGATTCCTTGCAAGACGTCAGTACTGCAGCATGAAACTCCGCACTAACGCACCGTTCCGCGAGGTGTACGTGCAGTCCCGCCTGGCACGTTTGGCAGAGGCCTGGCAGAGGTACCTTGACAAGGAGAGCCGACGTCAAAAGGCACTTCTTTCTGCTCTGGATGTCCAGCGCGAGGAGGCCGCTGCCGCCTTCTTGTCGGAGCGCGACTGGCAAGCTTTGATGGACCGGCGGCTCTCACGCGAGGAGGGAGCTGACAGCTGTGTGACGCAAGCGGCGCGAACAAAGGAAGGAAACCAGTGTGCGGATGGGGAAGGCGTGAGTGGCTGCGCCTGTGCCATCTGTCTTGAGCACGTCCAGAAAGGACTGCGTCCTAGCCAAGCGTTCTTTCTTCCGTCATGCGCACCAAGGGAGGCGACGAAGACACCTATCTGTGATCGCCAGGTACCAACGGCAGCAGCTCAGGGCAATGCGGAGGGTTCTAACGTCCCAGTGAAACCAACTCGTTCCAAGCAAGGGGTCTCCACAGTATATAGGGCCCACCGCACCAAGATCAACAGATCGCCGAGTGATCGTGGGCAAGCGACCAGCCAGAGTGGCTCTACCCGGCCGAAGGATATAACATCCGCTTGTGCCTCCACATGCGGGACGACCGCTGCAGGCCACGTTTGTGATGCGGCAAAGGCTCCCGATGCGCTGGGTACTAACAACGCGCAGCGAGGCTCAACGGTCAACGAGGTGATACAGAATGCGTCGTCGCCAGCCCCGCGGTACGGTGTTATCCTAAGCTGTTGCGGTAATGTGTTCCACGAGGCTTGCCTTGCGGCGTGGGAGCGCTACATGACTCCTGTGGCGTCGCATACGTCGCACAGCAACGGCGGGCGTGTGGATCCCCTCCCACTACCGCCCCCACGTCGCTGCCCCCTCTGCCGCCACGGCTACGGAAAACACTCCTTCTAGGTTATGGACGTTGAAGAGGTACACCATGTATGTCTCTTTCCCTCTTTTTAAAAACTTCTGCGCATCGCAACTTGGGCGATCCGCACGTTCCCGCGAACGACGCCACTGACGATTACTACTTTTTTTCTCCTTTCAAATGTACATTAGAGCGCGCATGCAATGCATGAGGGCTAAACAAGCACCTGCACGCACATCTCTTGATTCTCATCGAGCTCGAGTTTGGAAAGTTAAGTTCGCAAAACAAAAAAAAAGAAGAGAGAAACGTCATCTTGAAGCTTTGAAGACGTTCGAAATTCGCGCATGAAAAGGTGAAATAGACTGTATCCTCGCTGGTGACCGCTTCTACTTCACCATGCAGCAAACACATTTGGTACTATGTTTCTCTAAACACGTTAGTATGCCTAGCTTTCACAATGAGCTGTCTTCCCGACAGATGGTAACAAGCACGTCCTTCCTCCCTCTTTGTTTGTGGACATATCTCACAACACCCCTTTGGCACCACTGTCACTCCTTCATTGCGTTTAACAAATCGATCTTGTGACAAGCGACGCTGAGAACGAGAGACTATCATTCTACCACTCACCCCGCAGGTGTCCGCTGGAGCTTCTTTTCGTGTTCACGTTCTCTGGTCGACCTGAGGTAGATTGGGTCTCGCGACTATCGAACCAACCGCGCACGAACACAAACACACAGAGGCAAAGAAAAGAAAAAAATGTCCGGCATCGATTACTCCAAGTGGGATGCCCTAGTCGCTGCAGAGAGTGCCGAGGACATGGAGAGCTGCAGCGACGACGACGCACCCGATACGTCCAGTGGTCTTGTGTCGACCGATCCACCAGATGGCAGAATCTCTGTAGACACCGAAACGGTGGCGCAGAGTAGTTCCCCTTCAGGATCCTCGGTAGTGGTTAGAGTAACAGCACCGAGCAGGGTAACGATTGGTCCTGACGGCGTCACACAAGAGGTCCGGCATCCACTACCGTTGGCGCGGGTTTCCCCCTTTCGCAACCCACCACCCACGGAGAGGCCTGCGAGTGACACTGCACGCTGCTTTTCTGCCGACCCCACACAGCCGCAAACACACAACACAAACTCCACGGATGATGAGCGTTTCCCACGAGTCTCATCGGTGTGTGCGGAAGGGATTCACGAAAGACTCATCCTCGAAGCCCTCACACAGAACGGGGCGGTGCAACCAGGGTCGCATCTGTGGTCACAAACACGTGAGGCACTCGTTATTCACTTTTGTGTGCCCCAAGAAACACGAGGCGCTGATATTCGGACGTTTTCTCTTCAAACGTCTCGTCAGGCCAGTGCTCAAGGACTCGGCAGAGGTTGCGAAGAAGAGGAAAACCCCGCCAGGAAATGTGTGATGGACCGCCAGTGCGTGTATACTCTTTCCTTCACCAACGCACGCGAACCAGAGTCGGGAGCG
The DNA here is from genome assembly GCA_030849835.1 of Herpetomonas samuelpessoai. Classification (NCBI taxonomy): domain Eukaryota; phylum Euglenozoa; class Kinetoplastea; order Trypanosomatida; family Trypanosomatidae; genus Herpetomonas; species Herpetomonas samuelpessoai. Next base: position 25,000 of record JASAOC010002046.1, read on the forward strand.
CGGCACGCCTACACGTTTTGCCATCCCGTTGTTGTACCCGATGAGGACCAACCTGCAGGGGCGGAGACGGACGATCGGTTCGACGAGACATGCTGGGAGCTTACGACGCACCCTGCACTGGGAGTGCGTTTGCTAACGGTACACGTGAACAAGCAGCCCATTGGCGCCGGCGTCTACCATTGGTGGGACCGTCTCTTTACCACGGACACAGTTACCGCGCAGCGTCCGCAGGCGCAGGCCGATGTCGGACGTGGACAGGCAACAGGTAGCACGGACACGACGGTAGAGACTCCAGCCGCGCGCGCGTGGCGCGAGGCGCATGAAGCCTTCCGCGAGCGCGTGCGTGCGCGGCCATCCCGTGAGACGTGAGATGAACGATGAGGTTGCCCAGTAAACCGCTGACCACGACACTTGCCGTTAGTGCCCCTTTCGTAGCTCATGCTCTCGTCCTCCCTCCAGGACAACGTTCCTCAACTGAAAAAGGTGCATTGGTCGGCTCAGAGCTCTTTTTGAGCTGACATCGGAATTCTATGGAACCATTAAACACGCTTTCCAAACGAGCCGTGAGGAACAAATAATAATAGAGATGGGCGTTGTTGTTATCCAAAGGATTCACCACGCCACCACCACAGCTAAAGGCGAGTCTTCTTTCACAAACACATTCTCCGTGTTGACCTAGCGTGGCGTCGCTGCACAGGTGCTTTAGCCCCCTCCTCACATCGTGCCTCACCTCCTCTACATTTCTGACCCTCCCCGCCTATAGATTTCACCTTTGCAAGAATTTCCTCTTTACAGCACCAGCGGTATCTTGTGCGCCGCGTCCCTACCGCACCCATTAAAAAAAAAAAAAAACTATTCGAATGCCTCCCAGTCAAATTTTCGTTGTTCGCCATGGTGAACGCCTGGACAAGAAGGACCCGTCCTTCTCGACCAAGACAGACCGGCCGCACGACTCTCCGCTGACCCCCAACGGCGTCAAAATGGCGGAGACCCTCGGGCATTTCCTGGCCACCCAGTATGGTCTCTCTGCGAAGGACGTGGTGGTTCTCTCCTCACCCCTGTACCGGTGTGTGCAGACCGCTGCGGGCATTACACGCGGGCTCGAAGAGGAGTGCGCTCTCAAGGGCCCGGCGACCGACATTCCCATTTACATTGAGCCCTGCCTCGTGGAGTCGGCCAAGTGGCAGTTCGTGGATCTGCTGCGCAACCCTGCCATCGCCCGCGACGGGTTTCTCGCCTGCCCGGAACCTCTGTGGGTGCCTCTGACGCGCCTGCGCAGCGAGATCTCCCCGCGGATTCAGGAGACGCGACCGTTCGACCTCGGCGCCTCCCCTGATATCGTCGTGAAGGACTTTACCCTGACGGAAAGCGATTTCGACGGTCGCTGCCGGCGAGCTGCCCAAACACTGGCCTTCTCCAACGAGCCGACATTCGAGGGCAAGGTTGTCATTTGCGTGAGCCACGGCGAAGCTTCGATGACCTGGGTGGACAACATGGCGGCTGAACCCAACAGCGTCGACAAGCGTGAAAACCCCGCGTACACGTCCTTCATGCACCTCACGCCAGAACCGGCGCACACCACGGAGTCAGAGGGGAAGGACAACAGCGGCCCAGCCTCCCCCCTTGCCATTCAGTGGCGGACCATGCTGACGGAATTCTCCACTCCGCATCTTGGTGAGAGGCCATCTGAGTATTGACGCTCCCCCGCTTTGTTCCTACCATCACACAGCGAGTTGGTGCATCTTGTTATTGCACATGGGGTTTTCGTTTTGTTTTTTCGCTCTCTACCACGGTCAGCCCAGCTGTGTCACTGCACACATTGTTTGCATCTCTGGACTTCCTTTTATGGGCAATGGTGAAGCATCTGACGCGCTTGTTCACTTTCCCTTCGCTTTCTTCCCTCTCTTTTTACGGCAAACACACACACACACACACACACATACGGGTGCCCACTAAATAACACGTTATAACCATCCCCGAATACCCTGCACGCGGAGACGCACGACGATGCACGGCATTCGAATGTTGGCTGACACTGGGCCACACGGGACTGTGCGCAGCGGTAGGCCTCGCTCTCCACATAGACACCTGTGCATTTGTGTAAGTGAGTATCCGCCTCACTGGTAGCGGTGAAGTTTGGGAACATAGGCGCGTTTTTCAACAAGGGTTGAACGGCGAAATACGTAATGAGCGCTAGAGGACCTCTGTGACCCCTTCCCATCCCAAATGCCGTCGTCATGGACACATCATTCTATCTTACCCCTTCTTCCCTCCGTTATCGCGTGCAGCGCTGTTTCTTTTCGCTTGTGGGCGTGCGTCTCTTTTGTTTTCGTCCTGGACGTCGCACGTGCAGCTATCTGGCGTGCTCACAGGGTCCGTGTGTCTGTGTGTTGACAACACCAACGCACAAGAGGTGCCGTTCACGGCATTTGTGTTCTTACCCACGCTTACTGTGTTGCATCGTTTTCTGTTTTTCAAAAATACTTTCGCCGCTCAAACGGCAACCTTGCTTAGAATAGACGGCACATGTTCCATCAGACCTTTTCTGCGACATATTATACGGTATACGGCTGTTTGATGGTGGGTTTGCTGCTGTGCAGCCTCCTCTCTCCTTTCGTATCGCGTACCGTTGACGTCTCACCCTCGGGCACCGATGGACCAGACACGGTCACGCGCCTCGAATGCCGTCTCTACGGACTTCTGCTGACATACCAGGAAGGTCCGCCTGCTGAACTCACTCCACCACCCACCATACCTGGTGGTGGAGGAAACGGCGGCCTCCAGTCTTCTGACAGCTCTTCGAGCAGTTCATCGGAAAGTTCCTCCGATGGCGCCGTGGACAGCTCAGTGCCCTCAACTTCCTCCTCCTCCTCGCAGCCCTCTCTGTCGGACGGACGAGAAGATGGAAAGTTACCCTACTTCTCTGTTTTCTCTCCGTCAGCGGAGGCCTCCTGCAGCCTACGAAGCGGCTCACACCAACCCACGGGAAGCATGCGAGACGGAGCACCGTTCCCTCCGTTGTCTACCCGTGCCAGGGCGAACTACGAAAAGGACTGCCCATTCAATCGGTCGCCAGTGGCTGCACGGGAAAGCATCACAAAGGTCGAGCAACGTGCCACAGTGGTGCGCAAGTACCCCGGCGACAATGCCCGCGTCGCTGCTCCGCTCCTTGGGTGGTTGTTTTCCTATCCAGCGAACGTGCTAGATGATAAAGACCGTCTGTTCACAGCTTCTCAGGGAAAGAAGGAGCACACCACACCGTCCCGTATTGGCGCTCTCCCCACAATGGGGTACGTCGTTGCTGCTGACCACCCCACCAACCCTTCTGGCACCGAGTCCACCGACACGGAATTCTCTCGGTCGGGCTCCTCGTCGTCGTCAGAGGGCCCCAGCTGGAGCAGCGGTGACAGCACAGAAACGGACGATGGAAAGCCTGCCACCGGGCAACGTATTTCCTTTTCCCTGAAGACGAATCCGTTTCCTCAAATCCGCCGAGCCTGCATCGCGTACCTCGTGCTTGTGGTCCTCGGCATGCTCCTCAGCGTGACACTGGCCTGCATGGCACTTCTTCAGGTGGTCCCTGTCTTTGGCCGCGGACGCCACACCATCAACAGTCTACGTGGTGTCATGTTGGCCCTGGTGTTGGTGACGGTTGCTTGTCTGGCGGTTACCGCTGCTCTTGTCGCCCAGGACCATTTCTTTGAGGATGTTTCGGATGGGTTTTACCTTGTGAGAACGCCACGTCGGGTACCACATCGGCGTCTTCGCTCAGGTTTCTCATCCGTGTTAGCAGCAGCGATCATTAGTGTTGTCGCCGTTGTTGGTATTCCTTTCATCCGTGCTGACTGAGTCCACCTCTTTTTTTTTTTTTTTTGACGTTTCCACTGTGACCCGCCTGGACTCGCTACCGCGAATGGAGAAGTCAACGGTCATACGCACAAGTGATTACTGGCCCCTTTTTGCAAGGAGGAATATAGACCGTGCGCGGCTTCATAGACCCTCTCTGAACACACACACACACACACACACTTTTTTTTTTTTTTCTTCAGTAGCGTCAGTGCAGCCAAAGTAAAGAACGGTCTTTACGTAAACAAAATTCCTATACTAAGAGTTATCGACAAGTTAGCAAATGGTGCTGCTGTAACACAAGAGACCGAGGCCGGGAAGACGTCGGTTCCTCTTGTCGACGCGTGTTACTGTGTGGCAAGTCAAGTATCTTGGCCGCAGGCTACCCCGGGTCTGGGTCTTTGCCACAAGCCTGTCCGCCGAGCCCATCAACCGCTCTCCACNCTTCCTGGTGACTCCGTAAGTAACTCGGTACGCGAAGTAGCTGAGCGACAGAACAGGTCAAACCAGTAATAGCCCCTGGTACCACGACGAGGTAGCTGGATTTCACCAGGGAAAGTAGGAGTAATTGTTAAAAAAATAGGTCTCATGTCCCTTGTTCGGGAGGTGCGTTTCCTGCAGAAGACAGACATGAATCTGAAAGTCATCCAGCATCTTCTCGAGCGGTAACCTTCTCTCGGGGGAAGACCCCGCACGCTCCATTGAGCGCACCGGACCAGAGGTCCAGGGTTCAGTTCCACGTCCCCGCAAAGCAGTAATAGAAACCCACGGAAGAACTTCCAAAGGTTGGCAACACGCCGACACGTGCTGCACTGCGGCAAGCAAAGGCATCCCCCCGCAGGCTTACCCGGGTCTGGTACTTTGTCGCAAGCCTGTCCGCCGAGCCCATCAACCGTTCTCCACCTAACTCGCTTTCGGACCGGCTAACGGACCGAAGTCCCACGGCGAGGTGGCTGGTATCGTCCGGGAAAACGGTGAAAACAGGAAGTTTTCGTTTGACCGTGCGAAGCTGGCCTGAAGATGCCAGTCTCCTAACGAGCCGGACTTTCGGTTGGACTTGGAGCACCGCGCTAGGTAGGGTCGGCTGCGTGCCCGATGGCTTGTCAGGGGGTGGTTTGGGGGACCATAGCTACACCCGAAGAGGCCCCAGTCAGCCCACCGGTTTCCTTACCTGAAGCTCCCCGCAACCCCTGCAGAAATCCAGTTTCTTCGCTGTCCTACAAGGGGCTATTGCTGGTTTGACTTGTTTTGTCGCTCAGCTTCTTTGCGTACGGAGTTACCCACGGGACACCAGGGGGCTAAGAGCTGACGAAATCCCCTGCCCATGCTGTTCACTTAGTCGCGATAATATGGTCCAATACATCGCGTTGGAGTGAGTCCAAGAACCACCCTCCTCGTGGATTAGGTGGAGGGCTGCTGGTGGGCTCGGCGGAAAGGTTTGTGGCAACGGCCCAGGTGTGGGGTAGCCCTGCGGCTAAGATGCTTGACTTGCCGCACAGTAACCCGTATCGGCAAGAGTAACCGTCGCCTTCCCGGCCTCGGTCTCTTGCGTTACGGCAGTGCCATTTGCCAACTTGTCGACAGCTCTGAGTATAGAAATGTTTCCCTCTTTTCCTGCTTCCTAACTAAAGATCTACGAGAACCAAATCGGGGAACGATGGACAGGTATTCTCTTCGCCATCTTCTGTCCCAGGTTCTTTGGGCTCCTTGTGGGATCACCTAACATAACAGCTTTCTCTCTCTCTCTCTCTCTCTCTCTCTCTCTCTCTCGCGTGGGACGGCTCTCGTGCCCTCCATCCATCCGTTTTCACCTCTCTTTGATTAGGTACTAACACCATGGAGGGGTCCTTCCACGTCACCAGAGCCCATGTCCTTCCACCCAAGCCGCTAGTATCTCACCATATACGCCAGTCCCTACTCGGCGCGTCCACCGGGTTTTCAGCGGACTTGATGCATGCCACATCCACTTCATAATACCGCACAGAAGGCAACGTTGCCACTTCCGCGTTAAGTGCGTAGCTCTTCGCAAAGCGTTTCCTGTACGTAGATATTGCTGAGGTATTATCAACCTTCAGGTGGACTATAGATCCGGGTTCAAAAGCGAACCACCCAAAGGCTACAGCTATCGCCCTGGGCTCGGCCGAGTTAATCTGAGCCGCCCTCTGGGCCCATCTGCCCCCCATGATGTCTGGGGTCTTTCTTCCGCGCTCTGAAAGAACCGCTCCCCAGCCGTCAAGAATGCCGTCTGTGAATAAGTCATCTTCGCGTGCCGATGGGCTATCTCTTTTGAAAGTTTTCCGAGGGGCGTTTGCTTGAGCTGTCGACAACCACTCGGTGAGCTGAGCAAGGGGGACCGAATCCACTGCGAAAGGCACTTCATCGCTCAACTTTAGCTCTTCTCTGTTGATCTTGCTCATCACTTTACGCGCTGACTTGAGGAGCCACCGGTAGTTGTGGATAGGAATGTCCAGAACTCGGGCTGCGTGCCATAAACGCCCGAAGGGCTCCTCAAGTTGACTAATCTTTAAGTCCCCCAAAGCGGCCACCTCAGTACCGCATAGTTTCGTGTGGGCCTTTGGGCCGATAGAAACAGAGGCCGCTTTATGGTCGAAGCGGACTCCTGCGAACACGTATGTGTCCCCGATCTCTGTTTCCCCCTCGTTTAAAGTAACCTGATGATGTCTGCACGCTTGTTGAAACCGCTGCAGCGCTGCTTCCACCGCCGGACGTCGGCTGGTAAATTGCACGTTGTCCATCCAGGTTGCGACAGTCACCCCTGTGTTGACTGGTCGCTGGGCGTGCTGCGGGCGCCGGCGAGGGTTGACACGATTCTGTGGACGATCTCAGGACTTACAGAAAGCCCCATTGGTAATACGGTCAGCCGATACGTGTTACCGTCCGCTCCGGGAAAGCGGAAAAAATCCCTCAAGTCTATAGGAATGGGGACCTGGAAGAAAGAAGCTGTCAAATCGGCGACAGCCCCACAATCCGCCAGAACCCCATCGTATATGTAAGTAGGGAGGGGAGGGGTTGCCTTGTATCCGTTCCTCTTGATATTTTCATTCAGCTCCTTCGGCCACAGGATAAAACGTAGGCGTTTGCCTGACACTTTTTCCTCTACCACTGTGAACGCTATGCACATAGCTTTCTCCTCGGTATTGCTTGAGCGTTCCGCTATTCTCGCCTCCAGCGTAGGGCTTAACCATCGCTGTCGGAGTGGCGGGGCGTGGGACTTACGCGTGGGCGCGGAGGACCGGACCAAATCCCAAAGGTCGTCTATGCGTTTCTTGACTTCCGGGCGCATAGTTCGGATGACACTGCCACAGTTCGTCACGGGGATTTTGGGGGCATGCAAGGGTGCGTCCAACTCAGCCGGAGTGACCGGCCGCTGGGCCGTTTTCTGCCGTGGCAAAATTGAAGCAGGGGCGTTTCCTTCGCAATGGAGGGGATCGAGGGGCGCCTCATCGTTCCAGGCTAGAGCGTCGATGTGAGAGTACCCGTGCCTCCCTGCCTGGCGATGGCGACCACATCGGTGGGGTATCGGAGAGTTGTCGGATGCACCGGTTGTGGTCCTGCTTGCTTCATTAGTCGGCCCAGGGGATTGAGCCCCGCTTCGCCCATATTCTCCTCGTCCATTTTGGCAGCCACTACCTGAATGGTGCCTCGCCGAATGCTGTGGGCAGAGAAAGGGTGCGGAAGAATCTTTCGTAATTCTTTTGTGGGAATCGGCCACAGGGGCTCGTTGTCCAGGATCTGCGCAACCTTCCTGGATATGTCCGCTGCTAATTCTTCCGTGAGGTCCCCCTTCACCACCACCAGCGTTTCCATCCGCCAACGCCTTGTGCGGCTGCCCCTGGACTCGGTCCGGTATCGTATGGTAATCTCCTGCGGCTGCAGGGACACGAAGTTCTCCTTTCTTGACCGGATGATGTCGTCCCATCGAGACGCCGTCTTCCAGCAAAGGAGGAGTGGGATGCGAAACCGCGGATGCGCTTTGGCCACCTCCAACAGTTGTCGTTTCGAGATGGGCCGTGCCTGTCGCACCACTCTTCCGCGCTGCTGTCCCTTGGGAGAGGAGATCAACAGTTTCAGCTGGCTGTGGGGCTGATCCATGTGTGCGAATGTGGTTGCCAGCTGAACCGCGTACGTGTGTTTCGTCGAGGGTGCCAGGTGTCGTTGACCTGCTATGAACCAGCAGGCCGCCATCTCGTTTGGATGGAGTTGGCTCCGAGAACAGTGCGTCAGAAAACGGTCCCAAATGCGCGCATGCGCCGTCAGCGTACTTGGGGCCCATCGCCTGTTTAGGACGATCTTCTGCAGCTCCCGGCCGCCGCCTCTTTGCGGGGCGTGGGGCATCGATGGCTTTCGCATCCCCAAGCCCTTCATACGGGCGGGGGAACCCCTTCCACCAACGTCCGTCTTTGGTGCGGCGGGCCGTCGTCCAGGAGTCGTTGCCCCTTCGGCCCGCCCTTGGCGTTTTTTCCCGTTGTTTTTAAGTTATGTGTGTCATTGTTCGATTTCTGCCATCAGGAACTCTGGCGACGTTGTCCATTTGAACTCTGAGGACTGCCCCGGCGACGATGTTGCTTTGCGGAGACCCACTTGTCTCCTTCTGCCTCCGCCGTCTGCTCGAGCAGTATCCTCATTTGGGGGGTCATGAACGTTGTGGGCGGCCCTGTGTGAGCTCGCGTCCGCCCGTTCCGTTTGGCCTCCGCCCTTTGGTACTCCTCAAAGGCGTGGGCCACCAACCCCAAGTTCTCTTCCGTAGGCACTCTTCTTTTAAAGGCTGCGGCAGAGGTGCTCCGCAGCCATCCGTATGCCTTGTGCTAATACTCCAACGCCTCCGTGTTTGGGGGCTTGCTAAGGGCATATACCCTCTTCAGATTACGCCACGTCTCGTCCAAGGAGTGGTCCTGGCGGAATCTCGTCCAGTGATGTGCCTCATGGAGGGATTCCGTCTCCCTGCGCTTCCGTTGCCGGGAACGCGTCTCCGTCTTTCTGTTCTGGGCCACCCGGGTGGCGCCGTCGTCAGCTAGAGTCGATGACGTGTCGCTGTCCTCCTCGTATGAGGATGCGATGGCAGAAGCGTCCTCAAAATCTCCCGACTCGCTTCCCACTGAGTGGCGGTGTCGCGCTGACGGGGGTTTGTCTCTGCCTCGAGCCTTCGCCTCCCCTCTTCCTCTGGGCTCCATGAACTGCTACCATTGGACTTCTTTCATGGCCCCACGCCCCCGTTATAGGTATGCTTGAAGGCGTTGAAGTCGCGGCCGAGGGTAGCAACATCCTCCCAGAGGCGTTCAACGCGCCGCGAGTTGCTGGAGCACGTATCTCTAAGAACGGCGAGTTCTTCATCATGCTCTCTTGTCACTTCGCGGTGCGAATCAGCTGCTTCTTGGAGTTGCCCAAAACTCCTCTGCATCGCGGTGGTCATCCGGAAAGCCAGGCCGTGAAAAAGCTCCCGGGCTTCTTCGTGGTCGCGAATGACCCTCCACCATAGGGTGTCGATATCAGACTCTGAGCGTATGCGGCGAACCTCCAATTCACTCCAGACGGAGCGATACAGGTCCCTCAAGGCCGCACCTGCGGCCCTCAAGAAATGTGGGTTCCCCCAATCCCTTATGGTCGCTGGTGAATCCCTGTAATACCCTTCCGCTCGCCTCAAGAGAGCTGGGGAGACTGTGGAGAGAACCTCCGAAGACACTTCCATGTCGGATAGTGGAAACTCCTCGTGGACGCTCAGGAAATACACTTCCCCAGTCTGCGGTTCGTAACGTGCCCAAACGGTTTCCGTTACCAACCCTTCGTCCGTAGTGGCTCCCACCCGAAGTGGCACGGCGCGCCCGTCTCCGGTGGTCTCGGCCAACAGCTTCGTCACGGCCAGTTTATTCGCGGTGTCCATCGACATTGGCAGAGTGAAGAAAAGTAAGATTGTCCTAAACAAATCTAAACTAAATTATCGTTAGCGGAACTTAGGAAAAAGAAAAAAAAAACTCTCTATACTTACCAGGAAAAGCAGGGCTGTTAGGAAAGCAAGGAGAAGAGTAGGAAACATTTATTCTAGTAAGTCTCAGCATGGTATCCATTGTTTCGACTTAACCCCACGAATTTTGTTTACGCAAAGACCGTCCTTTGCTTTGGCTGCACTGCCGCTGCTCAATCGACAACCGCTCGCCACACCGCCATGTGGCAACCGAAGGCAATTTGAAGCGAGACAGGAACAGGGCATTTCCTACAACACCTAAAACCGCTTTTTATGTTGGATTCTTTTCTGTTTGACCAGAGCCACTGCTATTCTCGGTGAACTTACGAGGAGTTTTCCACAAACTCCTTCGGAGCAGGTGCATCGGCGAAAGCAGGGGTCCCTAGGGTGGTTTTCGCACCGGCATTCAGTTTCCCATGTCGCTGAGGGGACGGGGATCTTTTGAAGATGTAGGTGGGTCGCAACCTAGGCATCCGGTCGGGGTATCTGCTCGGAAATAATGCTTTTCCCAGTAGGACGCGGCGGTCGGCAGGAGTGGGGACACCAGTTGGTTCAAGCGCTAACGGTTTGCCGGTGGTGGGGGTAGGAGGGCGGTCGAGTTGGCGTCGTTGGAAACGAAAAGTGGATGGGAGGAACATGAGGGGCCACCAACAGATGAGTTGAAGGGTATGGGCTCTTGGCACGGTTTGCTTCATCGGCGCTGCCGTACGGGTGCTGGTATGGAAAGCAAAGGGCAACCTGTGGAAATCAGGATCCGGCCTCAGGCACTTGGCACCACCGGCGCGGTGGGATGATGGGGGACCCCCTTTCCACGCGGGCCGGCGGTTTCGACCGCATTGTGTGGTGAAACCTGCCGAACGTCCTGTGAAGTAGTACTGGTCGCGTTGTGGGAAGGGTTCGCAGAATGTTAGAGCGTAGCGGAGGGAGCGCTAGTGTCTGGTCCTGCTTTGTCGCCTGGTGGCGCTGGTCTTGGTGTTTTGGATGAGGGTTGGGGCGGGAGCGGGAAAGGGAGGGGGAGGGGGGAGGTAGTTAGGTAGGGAGGGGGCGGAGGGGCTGTGCGGTTTCGTGTGTCACAGGAAGGGAGTGTAGGGCTTATGACATCCTGTCTTCCCCAGCCTCTGGGGCGGTGTCCTGGCACGGGGAAACGCGCGATACGGTGATCTTGTGAGTGCACATCCCAGTTGCACGGACCGCTAACAGACTTTTTCGATTTGAGTCCTTAATGTTGCTCAAAGAAAGAGAGCGTGGACCGAAATGAGCGGAGAGAGTGATATAAGAGAGACAGCAAACGAAACTTGTGAAAAGTCGGCAAAGGAAGGCCACACAACTTCTCCAGCGGGTGGTAGCCCGCGGTGCACATGAGCTTGACTGTAATATGACAGCAAAATGCTGCTCGAACGGAAAGATGGCAAGCTGGTTCGAGCATATCGCATTTTTAACTGCTTTACGAGAGCAAAGCTGGAGAAAAAGAAAGCGACCACCCTCAACCACCGTTTCTCATTTGGATACCTCTACTCCTACCTTCTGCATTATGCGGCACCGGTCCGTTCAACGCCTTTGTAGTTCTCCCTTGTTCTGGACACAGTCAGTAACGTAAATCAGTTACGAAAGGTGTACCTCTTTTCCTTTTGCGCTCCCCATTCGCATTGGCATTTTCAGCATCTTCCAGTATAGAATACGGCGCTTCTCTACTCCCGAAAACGCGTTTTTGGCACTATTGAAGCGTTGCAAAGACAAGAGCTCAGCATAATACACCCAAAAAACAACAAGAAGTCGACTGTTTTTCTTATTTTTCACCTGTAAAGGCAAGGAACGGATAAACCCTCGCGCTTATACGCTGGCGACCTTACAAACGGGGATTCAAACGACCGTATCACCACCAAGCAATTACACGCAAGCGTCTGTAACCACGATGTTCGGCTCGGGTAAACTCACGGCGGAACAGAAAGAGGCTATGCGGCAGCGATTGGCAGCGGCCCTTTCCGCGAATGACACCCCAGCACCTACGAAGCCCGAGGCAGACTCCGCCAATGATAGCGAAGACAGCGATGGCGATGGCGAGCACCCTGACAATGCGGAAGCGAGCAAGCAACAGGCAGACGAGTCCCTCCGTATCAACGCTGCGTCCGAGTGCGTAGAGATATCGAACATCCGTCTTTTCTCGATGGAGGACTTGGATCTGAACCCTCTTACCAAGTGTACCTCGCTTTCGTTGAGGAAAAATCTCATCCACGAGCTGACCCCTCTCCCTGGGCACCTCGCCGAACGACTGACTGAGCTCGATCTTTTCGACAACAAAGTCCGTAAAATTGGCACCTTTTTTGAGGAGGTGAAGACCTCTGATGATACGTCTGCGGCACCCGCTGTGAAAGTGGCGCCGCGTCCATTCATGCATTTGACAAAGCTAGATTTGAGCTACAATCAAATTAGAAAAGTAACCGGGCTTGACTCTCTCGCACCTACACTGAAGGAACTATATCTCGTGGAAAACAAAATCAAAGTCATTCAAGGTCTCGATGCGCTGGTGAATCTGGAGCTGCTCGAACTTGGCGGGAACCGTATTCGAGACATTGGTGACGGACTCCGCACGCTGAAGAACCTACGGCAACTGTGGATCGGCAAGAATAAGATAGCCAACCTCGGCACCTCACTCAACGCACTACCAGCACTGGAGTTATTGAGTCTGCAGGCGAACCGGCTCATTAAAATCGAGCCAGAGAATTTCCCTGAAGGTGCAAACCCTGCATTACGAGAACTCTACCTTTCCGAAAACGGCCTCACAAACGTTGAGCACCTCCCTCTCCACCATCTCTCCATCCTTGATCTGAGTTTCAATCCGATTGAGCACATTGATGAGAGTGTTGTCAACGTGGAAAACATGCCTGAACTGGAGGAGTTCTGGTTGACAGACGGAAAGGTTGACGACTGGAAGGAGGTAGACAAGTTCAAACCGTTCGCCGCTACGCTACGCACTGTGTACCTGGAACGCAACCCACTTGAACAGGACAAGCGCTATCGCGATAAGGTGTATCAGTCTCTACCTTTCGTCACACAGATTGACTCCTGGCCTGTTGTGAACAAGGGAAATCTTGAGGCAGATCGCACTATCCAGCGCCGGAATCCTAGGGACTAAGGGCAATGGTGTATCCCAGAAAGGACAGACATCCCCATCGTTCCTTTGTTTGGTGTGCTCGAAAAACGAGTACCCCGTTCTTCGTTTTTTCTTTTACAACTATGACCGCTAAGCCAACGGCTATCTTTTGAGCTCCTGGCGTACGATTGACGGTGTCACTCTGACACAGGATTGCGAAAACTTATCTACGGCTTAAAACGTTTCTAGGCTTCATGTCTAAACGCACATATTCAGTGTCTTCAGCGGCACCCACACATCTTTCAGTATACAAGTGTCCACCCTAAAAATGTCTATTGGCTCTCTCCCCTTTTTCTTCTCCGATCACGTGGCCTACTCCCGTTACGGGGTTTACTTGCTGTCATCCGTGTGATTCACTATTCTCAAAGAGAAAGCTGCGATTTATGGACCAGATGAAGATATCCGCGTAGTCCCGGATGAATGCGTCTTATAGCAACGTATCATGGGCATTATCTCAGGTGAGTTGTTGAAAGCGCGTACACTTGAACCGCGACGATGTGGCACAGTACCGGAGCGGAAAAAAAAAAGAGGGAGTGCGGAGAGACGGATACTCAGTTCGTGCTTCTGCCAGACGACTCTCTTTTCGTTTCTCTCCGAGTTATTGTGTCCTTCCTTTGAGTCTCCTAAGCACTCTCTTGCCTCAAACTCCAGTTCATTCAATTGGTTGCCAATTCAAACGCGAAGAGTCTTGTATGTGCCACCGCCACTGCGAGCCGCATCGAAAATGCGGAAGAACAATTACGTAAACGCTGCACTGCTTTCTCTTCTTCTATGCCTGTCAAAACGTCTGTACGACTATTGCGTTTACATAGATTATCTTTCAAGTTTGAAGTGAGGGTTCCTATAGATTTTGACCGGTCTTCTCTCTTTCTCTTCTCTTTTTCCCTTACTCTGACGTATCGTCTTGAAGCACATCGACAGGCAAGACGGAGTGCGAAGTTCGAACGGGAAATAGCAATAATAAAGCAACCATTTGACGACGACATAGCGCGAAAACTTCACCATTCGAACATGCAGCAGGTGCACCCAGAAATTCGCTCACTGAATGACCAGCTCCGGCCGATTCTAAAGGAGCTCCAGGAGATTGGCCAGAAGAAAAGCAAACTGATTGAGTCTCGCCGTCAACTCGGAGGCCAGAAAAATGAGAATGAGCTGGTGAAAGAGGAGCTGAACAAGCTTGAACCTGGTGCCCGTGTGTACAAGCTGATTGGCCCTGCGCTCGTACCGCAAGATCAGACGGACGCCAAAAGCATTGTCGGCAACCGCCTCGAGTACATCAACGGTGAAGTGAAGCGGACCGACACGAGCATCGGCGATCTCGATCGGAAGGAAGCCGATCTTCAGAAGCGCGCTCAGGAGCTGTACCGCAAGATGCAGGAGAAGCAAGCACAGATCCTTCAGCAGCAGCAACAACAGCAGCAGCAGCAGCAGCAGCAGTAAGCCTGCGATGTCTTTGATTACGGGCGAACGAGGACGGACTGTGAGGTATGAGTTGGGGGATCACGAAATGCGTGCGTGCGCCTTGAAAAGGACAGAGGAAGTCGATGCCTTCGCAGTGGTATCCCTCATTTCGCTTCTTCCCTTTTTTCCCTTGCGCCGAAGCTTTGTTTTCCCCCTTCTCGCTGTTACAGCCACTCGTAAGAAATGGAGTGGAATGTACCTCCTTATTGATGTTGCAAGCGTTGGCAGAGAATGAATTCGTCACCCGTGTCTCCACACACAAAGCGTCACGTTTTCATTTCTCTTTTTTTCTTTTGTCGTCATGGCGATATATGGGTCGATTTAACTTCCATCTAAATGTATCTTTTCTAATACAAAACGAGCACCAGCACCAACAACAGGGCTAGCGGAGGAAGATAGCCTCTCTTTTTGCCAAATTGCTTCATGCCCACATCAGCTACGGAGGTGGTAAAGATTCCCCGCTCGGTAATTGTCTGCGCAAGACGGCACATGCGCTTTTTTTTTTCCTGGAGGCAAGAACCAACTGCAGCAATGTTAGCTGTGAAAACGCGAAAAGGGCAATCCCAGCGGGCAGGGATAGCCTTCTCTTTTCCTTGAGAGTTTCGAAGTGGTTTGCCTTTCCATCACAGTTAATGGGTCCCTCAACGCGGGATTGCTTTCCTATGTATCTCAGTGATACCATGATCGTTCCTTTACCTCTCCTCCACGGCATATTGCACCCCTTGTAATGTGCATCTCCCTCTTTTCCCCAAATACACCCAGTCTTTGCAACCAAGCGAACACCGGAGGTTCCGACCCGTTCGAACCTTTTCCCAATCTTTTCCCCTAGTGTGTTTTCTTCTTGTGCTTCGTGGACGCGAGACGCAGCGCTGTTCGCGATAAACCGTAAAGGCGCACATATTTGCGTGGAAGAGAAACGAAAAGACCATAAAGAGCAAACAACCAGTCGTTTTCATCGAAGTAGTATCACTACGCAACGTGAATACACACGGGTTAACGGAACGCTGGCGAACTCAACACCGCGATAGCATCCAAGAGGTGTACTTGTGCAGACCTTAGATCCACATAGACACAAAACGTGGTGAGTACTCTCTCTTTGGCGCTCACCGATATATACTTTTCCGCCTATTGTTGGTCACGGCAGCCGGCAAGAAGAGCAAAAAAGATCCAGATAGGTCACTCGTGTCTGTGAGAGAGGGCCGTCGCGAAAAAAAAAAAGAAAGCAGTCCGTGATGAGTTCGTCCCGCCAATCTTGGATGGAGTCGAACCGTCGGCTATGGACCTCGTCCCCTGAGATCAACCGGCGGGCTTCCCCAATGAGCTCTATCCTTGACGACATCCCTTCGACTGAGGACGGTTCCGTGTGCTCTGCCAGCCAAGGCGTCAGTCTGAGGGATGTTATTGCCATGGTTGCCAAGGAATCACAGACCTCCGGCGGCGGTTTGTTGAGCTCACGGGCAGAATCCGGCCTTGCCTCCTTGTTGTCGGACACTGATGCAGGTGACGAAGCGGCCACACCAATCAAGCAACTTGTCTCTGTTCTCCTTGCTACCAACGCACGACGGCGAGCAGACGGGCAGGAGCACCGTCGGCAGGAGGCCGCCGCGCAGGATTGGAAGGACGGAGTGCGCAGTGTTGTCGCAGAGATTGCTCAGCATTTGCGTGGGGAGGCTCCAGAGCCTCAGGAAGAGGTCCAGGATAGTCTCTACCGTGTTTTGCTGGACGTGGAGAAGTGTGAAGAACTCGCACAGGTGGCCACGAAGGTACGAGCGTCCAGCCTCCGTGCAACTCTAATGGAGGCCTGTGGCGGCCAACAGCTGCAGCCAACACAAGTTTCCTCCTTGGTGTCCGCCGCAGAAGGTGTTCAGGGATCCGCTGCGCTGCCGCACACTGTGGATTTGCTGGAAAGTCATGGATTCACCATCATGAGCGACGCAGACGTCCCTGAAGCAGTTCTGCAACTTATCAAAGATGTGGAACGGTTCCGTCGGGAAAGCAGTTTCCTGGGGATTGTTCTTCAACAGTATGAGCAGACGGTACGCAGTCGCCTTGCAGCGCACGGGGAGACGGAGCCACCGTTGGCAGAGGCAGAGAAGGTGCGACTGGCAACAGCAGATCAGACTGGCATTACTACCGCAGCAGTCGACAAGACAGCCGAAAAACCAAGCCTTTGGTGGGAGCCACAAGCCTCCCGTGTGTGTGAGCATCTTTCACGCATGTCACCAGCCATCACTGGCCAGGTATTACCACCGCCAGGCCCACTCGACGTTTCCTCCGACGCCGTTGTCACACGTCGCAGCATAACGACCTTTCTGGACGCTACGGATGCTTCTCTCGGCGCACTGTACCACGAATGCACAAGGAGCAAAGAGCGTGCAGAGGCACTTGTGGAGAGCCTGCGTGTCGCCTCGCTGCTTCCTGCAGAGGACAAGTCGAGTACCTCATCGCAACAGGCGGTGCCCACGTCGACACTGTTGGCGCACCTGCAGACACAAGTAGCGCAGACATTGGGTATCCACATTGACAAACCGAATGCACCAGCGAGCGGCCACTACCACGACAGCGCAAGCACCACCCATGGCAGCGGTAACAGCGACGCGGCTGAGGCGGAGACTTGCTTCATCCCTCCGCTGAAGCTCCTTGCTCTCGTGATCGAAAGCCTACCTACAGCGGTGCGTTCCAAGTTTGCACTAGAGGCGATCCCAGGATCGTCGCTTTCGTCACCGTTACCAGCGGTGACCTTTAACGAGGAGCGTGCGGCGCAGCTGCTGGCTGCTGTAACCTTTCTCAGCGAGCACAACAGGGACACCATCCATCGTATCGACGCTCTTTGCGATCGGCTCCGTGGAACGTTCCACATGTCTGAGACGGCAGACGCGGCGGATCGCACACTGGCGGACCAGCTTGCCTTCCTAGAAGACGCCGTGTCGGCCGCGTGCCAGCGATCCGTAGAGGCGGTTTCGTCGGAGTCCGCCCTTACCCGTGAGGTCCGTCAGTCCATTGAGGAGCTCGCGCAGCTGCTGCCCATCTCTCCTGTGAGCAGTGGTGCGACGGGCCCGTTGGTGGGTGGGGACACCGCCGCCATCCGCATCGCGGCACCGACCACAGATCTGCTGGAAATGACACGGCTCCTCAAGTCCCGCGTTCTGGACTGGCAACAAGCGCAGGCGAAGCGCAGCGCCTTGGGGGGCCACTACAAGCGGGAGAACAGCCGTCTCGAGGAGTCGGTGAGGACATTTACTTCTACAGCACAGGGCCTTCTTGACGAGATACTGGCCATGGTGCCGGTGGAAGCAGACGTCGTGGCTGGAAGTGGTGTCGCACGCGCAGCGACGGCGGAGAAGGACGATGCCGCTAGCGATGACGAGCTGTCACACAAAAGAGGCAAGAGCGCTGTGCACCGCGAAGGGGAAAATGGCAACGTAGATGAGTCGTCTGCTTCGCCTTCTGTTGCCGCGGTGGTGGGAGGCGGTGGTGATGCAGCAACCTTGGAGAATGTGTTGGAACGTCTCAAGCTGGCTCGGACGCGCCACGTTCGTCTGGTGCGGGCGAGCGACTCTTTGCGCGGGCGCCTGAACACCGCAACGACGCAGACACGCTCGGCTCAGAAGGTTACGCGTCGCCTGGTCAAGGTTGTGGACAGCATTTGTGAAACGCTCTCCATTTCCCTTGGTCCAGTGCCTTGCGCTGCTCCAGATGAAGTGGAAAAGGGCAAGAAAAAAGTGGGGACTGGCACGCCGTCGAGCAAGGACAAGGGCGTCTGTGGGAAACTCGATCTTCGCCCCGAGCGGCGCGCCAGCACGCCCACGGCAGGTGCTCCCACCATAGAGGCTTCGCGGTCTGTCACTGAGGAGAATATAGTGGAGGCACTCCAACGGGTAGCCGAGCGGATTACCAGCGACGAAACTCTTGTGCGCAAGTCAGTACAGGAAGGCGAGCTAGAGAGGCTTCGTGAGATAGAACGTCGCGCGGCGACCGACCGGGCAGCATTTTACAAGGCCCTCGAGGTTATCCTAACGCGGCTCGCAGAGAACGGTAAGTTGGTCAAAAAGTCCCTCTACTTACTTGGCACCGACGAGTCCCCCAAGGACGACGTCGTCGAGACAGTGCTGCGGAAAGACACGCGGGAGTCCAAGTCAGAACGCAGGGAAGCACAGGCTGAACAAGACAGCGACGAGGATAGCGCAGACAGCAGGGAGCAGCAACACGCTGAGAACGAACGTCTGCTTGCGAGTCTTTTGCAGAAGTACGCTCGCTGGTCGCGGCGTCTGATGGAGACTACTGAGGACCACCTGGACACGCAACAGAAACTCGTCAAATACTTTGCGGCGGTGCGGCGCTACTTTGTCTCACTGCCACAGGCGACATCCTCTGAGACGGACGAGGCGGCGGGCTCCGTCATGGACGAAAATTTAATTGACATTGATACAACCCTTATGCGTTTTGCGGATGTCATATTACCAGCTCTCGACCGTGCCCTGCGACAGGGTGTTGGTGCAGGCGCACCGCGCGGCTCCGATGAGGTACCCCTGTTGCCCCCATCTCGGGAGAGTGACATGGGCAGCGATGTCGGCGCGCCAGTAAGCTTGCCAGCGGTGGAGGGGTTGCCATACGACCACCGTCTAGGGCGACTGTATGAGATGATTGGCCGGCTTCATATCATTGTCACCTCCCTGTTGCGTGTTCGCTACCTGAGTGTACCGACAGGCACCCGCCAACGGAGCTCTGGGGAGACCGAGCTACTTTTTGATGCGGAGGACAGCATCGGCAGCGGGTTTGTTGACCTCGATCTCGACAAGCTTGTCCGTGTGTCGGCTGTCTCGCCGTCGTCCACGGAAGTCTCGCAGCGATCGGCGCGAGGCGACGGCGTGGAACCAGAACGTTTTTCGCGTGACGGAAGAAACATGCTCCCTGTCCCTTCACCACCGCCCCCGCCAACACAGGAGTCCCGCCACACCTCGGCTGGCGGTGGCTCCACGAGCACCAACAAGGCAGTCCAGGCGATGGCTGAACGGATCTCTGCGAATAATGACCTTATTTACCGCGTCTCAACACAAAACCTCGACTGCGTCTACCAGGCCATGCGCAAGTTCAGCGCCAGCCACAAGATGGCCGCCATCCTCATCCAGAAGGATACGGATGCGGTGCAGGACCGTCTGGGGGCGATGCTGGAGACGTATAGCGAGCTCGATATTGAACAGGCTTTTGGGCAAGATCGGCAGGAACTGCGCGGCATCTACACCATGCTCAAGGAACGTAGCGCCCGGCAGAAGGGCTGTTACTTTTTCAACCGCGTCAATGGTGAGGGAGAATGCCCATGGACCAAAGCCTTGGATCGGCTCAGTGTCGGCTTCACGGGCGTTGTGGATAAGTTGGTGGGCCGCACCACCGCTCTTGCCCGCTCGCGTGATCTGGTGAGAGATATCGTGGACATCTGCGCATTATATGTCAATTGGACCGAGACAGTTACACTGCCCGAAGGACGTGCACTGCCAGAGGATGTTCTAGCCGACTGCGTGCGTGGCGACAGCGAGCCGCGCGTGGGAGGAGACTCTCCCCGCGCGAAGGGACAAGGCGACACGGCCGGCAAACTTCCACCGATTCCTCCTGGCGACCACGCAAGGGACGGCCGAGCTCTTGCCGTGGACGGCGGCTCGGCGCTCACACCTTCACTAGCAGGGCGGGCAAAGGTCTCCTACTTTGGCTCGGATGACACGGTCCTCAAGGTGATAGCGAACATGTTTCAGGTAGCCCAGGAGGCCGTCGAGGCGACGGGCCATGGTGCTAACCGCAGCAGCAGTAGTGGCGACAGGGAAGCACAGCAGCAGCAACTAGAAGAGGAATTGGAGCTGCTCAAAGAGGCCAGGACGCTAGCAGAGCAGCGTGCCGCGCGACTGGAGCGCGAGCGGGCGGGCGTGGAGGCCGCCAAGGATCAGGCGTGTTCTGAGGCCGCCGTTGCCAAGGCGGAGCTGCGACGATGGAAGCGCCGCGTCGAGGCTAGGTACGGAGAAGGCTTCCTCGACGGCACGGACACATGTGACAACGAGAGCGACAACGCTGCATTCGCTGCCGGAACTCCGCGTACCATAGCCCCCGTCACTACCAACAATGGTGCGGATACCAAGCCCTATGAGGGCGTCTCTCAACAGGAGACGTTGCAGGAGATGCTGCAGTACATGAAAGCTCTGAGCGAGGAGGTCGAATTCGCTCGTCGCGTCGCTGGCATCGGTGCACCCTCCGATACTGACTACCCACACCCAGACCCGACAGCAACGGAGGAAGAAGATGAAGACGACGAGGACTCCGCGTACCAAAGGGAGATGGAGCGCCGCTTCAGTCAGCAGTATGGCCACACCCCGCTCCGCGTCGTTGCCGAAAGAAACCACCGACGCTACGCCGACGCTACTCAATCCTCTCGCGGTGCCAGCGCCCGCAACCGTCCCGCGGACGCTACCCCAACACGCGCACGCGATGGATTCTTCTTCTCGGACAAAACTCCCCGCGCCTTTGCGAGCAGCACCAGTGGTAACGTCCGCCCCGTGCCACACCGCCGGACAAACACACCGAGCAGCACAGCGGGCGTGCGGAGCAGGGGGAGCCATGAATCTTTATCAGGCGCTCCCCGCGTGCCGAGCTATGCCCCAGAGGGCTACGCTCGCGACCAAAGGGACGCCCCACAGCAGTACCGTACCGGTGCCACTGGTGCCGCCAGTGCTAACCGTGGCCATGGCGCAAGCCGTCACCAGACGCCACCACCGACGCCACGTTCGACAGAGGATTTCTACTTTGACGCCGACCCTGTTCTTTCCGCCCTTCCTTCACCGCCAAAGGCCGCACGACCTCGCGCGCGGCATGTGAGTCCGGGCTCTTTGAGCACTGCAGCATCGCGCACTCCTGCCTCCGCAGGCCACGGGCAGCCTCGCGGTGGCCTCACGGGTGCTTTGCAGACCATCCGAGAGGAAGAAACCCGCACTCCTGGCGCCCGTCCTCGGACGGCGTCCGCCAACTCGAATGTGCGCGCCGCGGCGCTGCGGCGCCTGGCAGAGGTGGTGTCAAAGACAAAAGTGCGTGGACCTGATGGCAACCTCTTTTAAAGGGGACATTGACAGATCGTGTGGAGGGGACCTGTTACCGTGCTGCTAGCCGCTTCTTTTCATGTTCGTTGTCTCCCTCCCTCACCCTGTTCCGTGTGTATACTTAGTTGTTGTACGAGAAAAACGACACAGCTGCAAAGAAGAGGCCAACTTACTTGCACTCGTTTGCTGGGGATCAGTTTGAACTCGTGACGCTTTCTTTTCTTTTCTGATCCACAAAACACTTTTTTCCATCACCCATAGAGTCTTTGTTTTCTTAAACGACGGCCAACAAGGCCTCCTTTCTTGCTTTCCCTTCTCGCAGGAGGCGGGTCATCATCTGTCCGTACCACTGAACTTCTGCACTTCTCCGTCACATGTTTCTGTAAACACATACAACCTAGAGTATCATCAGAAACGAGACTATCAACAAAAAAGAAAAAAAGAGCAAACGATCCCCCAATCAGAGGACTCTGTAGTGCCATGGGGAGTAACTGATTTAGGAAATCCTTGCTAGTTGGAAAATTGACGGTAACGCCCCATTGCCTCAAGAAACGTGGGCGATGGGCTGCAGGAGCACGCATACCTGGATGATGGTTTTAGGAGGTGTTAAATCGTTACTGGCGAAAACACTCCCTTTAACGAACTCCAAATGACACGCGTTCGGTGTGCTAACAGGTTTCCCTCCGGCCACAAGTTTGCACCCTTCGAAAACTCACGATTCTTCTCTTTGTGGTTCCTCACCCCTGTACATCCCGCTGTGCATCTACTTTCATTTTCGGACTGACGGTACTCGCTTTTTTTTTTCTCGATACGGTATTGCTTCATTTGAAAAATTTCAGGTGGCGTGATTGGATCCCTACTTGAGCCAGCAACGCAGAACAAAGAGGGATACACAAACAGTTGGCGTCGTCAAGACCGTTATCTAAGCTGCCGGGCATTCAAAGTTCGCTTCTTTTTTTTCTTTTCTTGATTCCTTTTCCTCTCTCTCTCTCTCTGACACACACACACACACACACACACACACACTCGCACCTGTACACCCACGCACCAAAAGGTCGATTTCAGAGCGTTTTGTTTTCTGATGCGTGCACACTTCACACTGCAGCAACAGCGCACTGTCTGCTCCCGCCTGACCGTGGCGTACGATGCTGGGTCGGCTGGTGGAGCCGGCGTCATTCGCCGCCGCAGTTGTGGCGCCTTTGCCATTGCAGGTGGCGCCTCCGCCACAGGGCTGGTATCTGCCAGCGGTGGCCCCCCCGCTGGGAGCTGCTCTCTCTCTTCCAGCGCACTCCTTGCTTCTGTGCGGCACCGTCTGAACAATGCCAGCATTCTCTCCAACATCCGCGGTATGGCGGACGAAGAAGGGGACGTGACAAGCAAACTTGTGTACATCCGGCGCCGGCAGGAAGACGCGATTGCGTTTGCGGTGAAGGAGAAGGAATACCTAGTTGACAAGGCGAAGCGTCAGCTCGACAAGGAGGTGGAGCAGGAGAAGGTGGAAGAGCAGAAGGCGGCACTGATTGCGGAGGCAGAAAAGCTTGGCGGTCCCGAGGCCGCCGAGAAAATGCGAAAGACCCTCGCGGATGCGGAGGCTCGCTACGTTCGCTCTGTGGACGCCTTTGGCGAAAAGACGGTTCGCCTTCAGCACTCCTTCTCCGGTCTCGCCGACAACCGTATCATCCAGTGGTGGGAACTTTTGTACTGGAACTACATCCGCTACTTCTTTACACAGGAGCTGCTCATTGCGAAGGATCGCTTTGGAAACAAGTTCACTGTCACGTGGCAGTTCAACAAAGGTCGCGAGGAGCAGCGTCGCATGTACCGACGGGATAGCAACAAGAAGCACCAACCGTACGGCGCACTTGCGACCGACGAGCGCTTATGGGAACGGTGGATGCGAGGCCATCGTGGAGATCCCCCAACTGTCGCGGAAGAAGAGCACAATCGAAACTACAAGCGGCAGTTCTTCGGTGCCATGGTGCTTGAAGACGAGGAGGTTGAGGACGCCCTCATGCGTTTGCTTGCCCACATGAACCGCAGCCAGGCAACCTTCCAGGAGCTGGACGATGACCAAGTCTACGGAGATGCTCACCGCGCAACAAAGCCGCTGCGCGAGACGGAACACAAGCCTGGCGAGGAAGTCAAGGCCAGGGGAAAGAAGGGCGCGACGTGGACGCTGGGGTTCGTTCGGGGCGACTTGTTCTACAATGAGGAAGAAGTCGAGGTGATGCGAAATGAACTTTCTCACGTGTTCCGCAACATGGAGTGGCAGAACATGGAGTACAAGCGTCAGGTTCGCGTGAACAAGGCGCAACCCCCGCGCGGAAAACCAGCGGAAGGGACCACGGACCCAAATGACCCGGACGGCATTCCAATGAACCACTACTGGCAGCGTACGGATATGGACATCCCTTACCACGATGCCGTGCCGGATCTGACTACCCCAGAGCTTGAGCGCATGCGCATTGAGTCTGATCAATTGGAGGACGAACGTCTGGCAATCCGCAAGGAGCTTGGTTTGACCGACCTCGGTGACGTACGCGAAGGGCGCGATCCAATTAAGCGCGACCATGACCCGTTTCAGCCGCCCCCTGTGTCCACGCGCTGGAAGCCCAAGTGCTGGGAAGAGTCGTGGGGCACTGGCGGTGGCATGTACTAACACTTTTCTGAGAAAGGACGCTTCACAACTGCCACTGCTATTCTCATTCGCACACCGCTCTCACAGACTTTCCATCCCCCTCGTCTCCCTCCTCTCTGCCACTGGCTGTTGCTGTGGTGACAGCGTGATCCTCGGCAACAATGTGTGTCGATCCACCTGACTCGGTTGAGAGCTGAAGCGAGAGGTGCCCCCAAAGAGGTTTCTGCTGTTCTTCCATGGTTTTGTTTTCTAACCGCCCTGTCTTTGTTTCTTTGCTGTCATACGCGCTTCTCATTTATCGTTCGGGAATCCCTCCACTCCTTTTTTGTTCTTGGTACCTTACGCTCTTTTCACAGGCGCATTCGTTTTGTTTGTTTCTCTCTGCGTCACATCTTCTTCGCGTTTAGCGTCGCGAGCTCAACATTTTGCTAGGGGCACTGCTTGCCGATAAAACGCAAGGTGTAGTCGTAAACGTTTTCACACACATGCACACGCAATTTCACAGCTAGCAGAAGTGATACTGTAACAGGTTCAAAATGACGTTGTCGTGAAGCCGCGGCAAAGTTAGTGGTGTTGTGTTCTGTTTGCCGTCCGTATGATGGACATTGCCGACCAATGAATGCTTTGCGGCTTCGCGTGTGGCGTAGGAGAAAAAAAAAAAAGCGTCTCCGCGTACACTACTACCAGCTCGAGGGCACCCATCCCAAGCATCACTTCATGTGTCGCTGCTCCAGCGCAGAGGAGCCAAGCAGGCTCATTTCCATCCGTTGGTGCCACCAGTTGCGATAATTTAGTGTCATTCCTGAGTCCCGTGCGTCGTGCGTAGGAGAGGACAGAAACTAGTGATTTCCCTAACTTCCTCCTCCTTGAACTTTATGTCTGTTGCATCACATACAGCTTAACAATTGCCTCCCAAATTCAAACGACTTCCTTTCCGGTACACGAACCCTAAAAGGGTCAAAGCAGCAACAACAAGAAGGAGAAGGGGTAGTAAAGACGCACACAAGCTTTTGTATTGGCGCTGTTCATTTCCTCTCTTGCAATTGTTTCTCTCATCACCACTTTTCGTTTCCACGTAAAGGTCGTTTTTTCTGCGATGAGGTCTTCCCCTGGTGCCGCTGCCAGCACGTGCATTGGCCGTGACTCGCTCTGCTTCAATGCCGAGTACAACTACCTTGTGAGCTACCCCGTCCTTATTGCAAGCCACCTCGGCTACTTGGTGGTGATTGGTGGCTTGATGCAGTTCATGAAGGGTCGCCCTGCCTTTGAAGCCAAGACGGTCATGCGCATTTACAACCTTGTCCAGGTCTGCCTTTCCGTCCTTATGGCTGTCAATCTTGGCCAGTACTTGCAGTACAGCATCTTCAACATCAACGGTGGCTTTGACGCGAAGATTGAGTTTTGGATTCTCGTGCACTACGTGACCAAGTTCCTTGACATGCTGGACACAGTTTTCATGGTGATTCGCCACAAGAAGGAGCAGGTCAGTTTCCTGCACGTCTACCACCACCTCACCATCGGTTTCATCTGGGGACTTCTGCTGCACCACGGCGTGGCCAATGGCACAGCGTTCTTTGGCGCCTGGATTAACTCGTGCGTGCACGCGCTCATGTACTTTCACTACTTTTACACTTCCTTTGGTCGCGAGAACCCTCTGAAGAAGTACCTGACGCAGATCCAGATGATCCAGTTCGCCTGCTGCATTCTGCACGCGATTCTCGCCGTAGCGCTGGACCGCCAGATTCCGTTCAACTGGGCGGTGCTGCAGCTGTGCTACCACATGACCCTTCTCTACCTGTTCATGCGCTTCTACCAGTCCAGCATTCGCAAGGCCAAGTCCAGGGCCAAGAAGGCGGTCCAGTAAAGCGCGTGTGCGTGCCGAGCAGAAAAGAGATTATCCAAAACGGCAGGTGGAGGCGGGGCTCTCCTGAGAAGGATGCACAACAAAGGAAGCTGGGATTGGGTGTCTCTCTCCTGGACCTAACAGGCATTATCTGCACCTCTGTGGGTCACTGTCTCGGCTTTGGGTGCTCGCGATCCTTGAAAACCTTCCCGCTGTTTTGTCTGTTGTTGTTGTCTCGCCGTTGTGCTTTGTTTGTTCCCATGTAGTCGTTGCCGTTTTTGTTGTTTGTTTCCCACCACCCGTTCCTTCGTCGATTAACCATCGTTACCACTCTAAGGTCATAGGGAAGGCAGCATCACCTGCAAACATCTAACGCAGCTTCCTCGTAAGTAACCGCCTTCTCTTTGTTGTTTCTCTCTCCTCTCACACTGTCACACGTTAACAAGAGAGGGTAGCGTTCACCGTTTCCACATAAAGCGAAAGTAACAGTTGAGTTAATGCGTCACTGGTCTGGGCCACATGCGCACACTTGAGAGTCATCACAGGAAAGGAGGTTATCCAACCAGCACGTGGTACCATTGTCCACACTCCTCCGAGGGTGCGGTGGACCACGCTCTGTATTTCGGCCGTGCTGCTGTCGACAGTTGCCACCTGGTTCTGCTTTAACGTCAAGCCCGGAATGATCTTGACTCACAGCTGACAAGTTTCCTAGGAAGTCAAGGAGGCGAAATGCACGATTTTTTCCTTCACCTTCTTTCCGCCTCGCGCCTCTCCCTACCGAGCTCACTTCGAAGTTGTCCTTCTGCACGTTTTCCAAAAGCAAAAAAGAAAAGTAATATAAAAACTCAACTTGGTAAACGAAAATGCCGTCCACCGGGTTTGGGCTTGACGTTGAGAGCGTGCGCGCGCTTTCGTGGGAGATCTTCGGCGATGAGGACCTCATCTTCTTTGTAGTCTTCCTTGGCATGCCGTCCATCGCCGCGGTCATATACCTGTGCTACCGTGTCTTCAAAATCAACGAGCGTCTGCAGTATGCGACGAAATACAAACCGTCGCAAGCGGAGCTTGACATTGAGAACGAGGTCTCCTCGTCGGGAGAGGAGGACAACGTCATGGACCTCGACGACATGATCGCACTCTCAGCAGAACTCAACGCACAACAGCCCGTCGACCTATCCACGCTTCGTCGCCGCCAGCCGGCCTCCATCCACAACGGCTAGAAAAACGGAGACTGTGCCCCAGCAAGGTGGCGCATGCGTGTGCGCGAAAACGGAAAAAAACCGTACGCGCCACTTCCTCCGTGTGACTGTCCCAACCCACCAGTAAAAAGAACGAAAAAAACAAAACGACGTTCCTGTTTCAAATATTTTTGTTGCGCCAACGAGTCCCCTTTCGCCGTCCCATGCCAACGTAAAACAAGAGGAAAAGAAAACAAAGACGTCAAAAGAAGAGACAGATGAAAAGCGAAGTGCCCCAACGCATGTCCGCGTTGCGTCGTCGTGGTCGGGGGTGCTCTTGCTGTTGCCTTTGCGGCCTGGTTCCTTTGTTCTCCTCGGCCTTTCCATCCGTCCCTTCCTTTCTCCGTCTTCTCTGTCTCGGTCTTCGGTCCCGGTTTTTGGGGCGCGCCTGGCGTCGGTTTTGGGGCGCTTTGGGGGGTGCGTCGGCGCGCTGGCCCTTCGCCAGGGGCCCATGTGCGCCTCGCCTACCCCCGCGGGTGCCCCTGCCGCCGACCGGAGGCCGAGGGGCAGCATGCCCGGTGGCCCCAACAACCACCCGCGGGGTTTCCCCCGCGCACGGGGAAAGGGGAACATGAGCGGATTTTTGGACATTTTCTAGGCATTCCCAGAAAGGATGCTGCGTGAAACAGCAGCGGTTAGGAATGGTATGGAACCAATCCACTGTCCTCGCTTCTTCCTCTTGCTGGTTTCTGACCTCTACTGAGGGCGACGCGATTTACCCGCTTTGGTTGGTTTGCCCCGTGCCAAGCGGCAGGGTGCAACGCATTTGGCGAATACCGGGTGCTACGAACGGGGCGAAAGACGTCGAGGAAGGGAGTGATAGTTTCGACGAGAAGAAAGTCGCGTCGACTACACTACAGGTGAGAAACCGGTAAAAGGAAGAAGAGAGGGCAGTTAACAAGCAAATTGCCACTCCTAAACGCCCATGCGGCAAGCGGCATTCTTTCTGAGAGTGTCCGGGAATTTAGTAGAAACCATTTGTATTCTTGTTATACTGTTCGGTGGGTAAAGCTCACGAAAGGGAGATCAGTTTTGAAGCGTAACACCGCTTCTCTCCACTGCGGGGTGGCGGGGATGCGATGGGTGGGCAAAGAACTTTCACCTTACCTAGTGTAAGTTGACGGTGGAGCTAACTGTAGGAACGGAGAGAGGAGTAAAGGGAATGCCGAGTTCGATGAGTAGCCATGGCATTGTTTCGTCATCCTTATTTTCCCCTCTCCAGCTCCATGAAAACAAACAACCGAACGAGCGAACGAACCCTACCGCTTCTCAATGGTGAAGAGGTACCTCGATGACAGCAATGCGACCGCTCTTGAAGTGGATACGGGCCTTTTCGCCAAGGTGCATGTGGGCGACGGCGGCGCGAACCTCGTCGTCGACCCTCGTGCACTCCGCCCCATCCACGCGGAATGGCGTGAGGTCGGCATCGACCCTCTTGTTATCCCCCAGGTTCGGTGACAGCATTTCGAACCACATGCCGTACTCACAGACAATGTGGCGAGTGAGGGGCACGCGGAAGGTTCCTGCGTATTCGGACCACGAGCCGCAGTAGAAGAGCGGGCGGCCGAGGCCCAGGTGCCGGACAAGGGCGAGGTTCATGGCGGCGCTGAGGCCGCTGCCGCAGTAAAAGACGCACGCCGAGAGGTCTGGTGGCTGCCCCTGCTTCCATGCGCCATCCAGCACGCGCAGCAGGTTGCTGCGAATTTCATCCAGCGCGCGCAGGCGGCGGCTGTCGCTGGTTTCCAGAATGTGCATTTGGTAGGGCAAGTTGCGCGCGCCTTCAATGTGGCCTGGCAGGGCGTCGCCCGCGTATGGACGCACCGTCGAGCCGAAACGATTGGCGGCACGCGCGTCGACGAGGGTGGCGTTGGGAGGGATTTCCGTGTAGGTGATGAAATTCACAAAGTGGTCGCCAAACGGCCAGAAGGACACTGGAGACGGCTTCGTCTTGGCTTCACCAGTTTCGATCGGAAAGCCGGCGGCACGGTAGGCCTGGATGCCCCCGTCCAGCACGTACGCCTCGACGCCCAGTGCATCGAGCATCCACCAAAGTCGGCAGGCCCCCATCGCGCCACAGTCGTCGTCGTAGCACAGTACTGGGCGGTCTTGCGAGATGCCCTGCGCCTTGCACCACTCCACAAACGCCTGCGGCTCTGGCATCGGGTGGCGCGCGGTGCTGGTGATGGGGGCGCAGAGGTCCTTGTCCACATTTACGCTGATCGCCCCCTGCGCGTGCGCCTTGGCGAACTCAATGGCACCGTGGTCCTTGTTCTTGAGGCTGAAGCGCGCGTCAAAGAGCTGCATGTCCGCCAAGACATCCTTCACCTCATCGGTGGTCAGGAAGACCTTGCCAGGGAACTTGTGGTCTGGGGCCATGTTTTCTTCTTTCTTCAGAGAACAAGTGAGGTAAAGGAAGAGAGAAAAAAGAAGAAGAGGATAACACGTGTAGCTTCTTTGCGTTTTCGGGAGAGACAGGAACGCTCGCGGGGGAAAAGCTGAAACGATAGAGAGAGCCGAGTGTGGCGTGCTGAGAGAAGGAGAGCTGGCGATGAGCCCATGCAATTGCGGGTTTGGAACGTGACGAGAAACAGAAGAAGGGGAGCAAGAGATGAAATAAAATCGAATCGTCTGATGGACGGACAAGTTTCATAGATGTGGCTATTTTTTTTTTTTTCGCCGCTGCATACGTTCATTTTCCCAAGCGCGCCGGAACAGGGTAGGGGCTCCACGGCCGTCGACGCCGCCAAAGGGGATAGGGAGCAGGAATCGGCTGATGCGCGCAGGACACCACCACAGTGCGCCGTATGCCCTCCCACCTAGCGTACGGAGACAATGGGGAGGCACGCGCACTCTCCGCCAGCCCTTTCCATGGGGTAGCCTCTGTGGCGTCAAGGCTACCACACTCCCTTGCGAACATCGCCATGTTCTCTTTGGTTCGAGGTCTCTTGATCCAAGAGCCTCTTTCTTGGTGCTTGCTTTGCATGTGGTACAAGAGAAGCAAGGAGCG
Organism: Herpetomonas samuelpessoai; assembly: GCA_030849835.1. Classification (NCBI taxonomy): domain Eukaryota; phylum Euglenozoa; class Kinetoplastea; order Trypanosomatida; family Trypanosomatidae; genus Herpetomonas; species Herpetomonas samuelpessoai. The sequence continues at coordinate 55,240 of JASAOC010002046.1, forward strand.
TCGTAAAGTGGCTGGCGATACAGCCACAACAGACGTGGTACAAGACACAAACAACAGCATCACGCACACACACGCACAAGGATCTGTGCCAGGTACAATTCGCAACAGGAACAAAACATCAGAAGAAGGAGAAGCGTGTTTCGCAACATCTACTCCTTCGTACACTATGCTAGGTGGAAATTCGTCCCCATTTCACGGGTGTCTACTATAGAATACACAGACGCACACAAGCATCAGAGAACAAGAGGAAGGAAAGGGAAAGATAAAAAAGATCTGAAGAGACCTGCAAGAGGAGCCACGGTGGTCATTCCCGCTTTCACGAAGGTTTCCGTCGAAAACAAACACACACACACAAAAAAAAAACTCAACAGAAAGGGTCTTCACACCAGCTGCGGAGCGCCACACCACCTTCGCGCAGCGCAACGAGTGACCGAGAGAAAGGCTACACAAGACTCGAACGTGCGAAACAACCCTGGTGGGAAACATAAACTGGAAAAAAACAAGAAAAGCGGCGAGGAAAGGAAAAGAGAGGCCCCGCCACCCAACCGCGCATTTTCCTCTTCTTCCCACTTCCCTTCCCCAAGGTTCTAGTTCCAGTTACGCACAATCTTACCGTCCCAGTTAAGCCGGTCCCCCTTCTGCATCGTGTAGTAGCGGTGCGTCTTCCAGCGGCGCCACGGGCTGCCCGCCTTGCCCCAGTGGGGGTTGGCCTCCCAGAACTTCTCAATGCGCTCCTCCAGGACGGGCTCGAAGTGGCGGATCAGACCCTGCACGGGCCATGCCGCAGCGGTGCCCAGCGCACAAATGGAGCGGCCCTCAATCTGCTTGGAGACGTCCCACATGGTGTAAATGTCCTCCTTCTTGGCGTTGCCATTGACGAAGCGCTTCATCATCTTGTCCAGCCACGGCGCGCCCTCGCGGCACGGCGTGCACTGACCGCAGGACTCGTTCATGTAGAACTGGGAAAGCTGCTCAATCGCACGGATAATGTCGGTGCTCTTGTCCATGACAATCACGGCGGCCGTGCCAAGACCCGTCTGCGCAGCCTTCAGCGCGTCATAGTCCATGATCATGTCATCACAAATGTGCTTGGGGATGAGTGGGCACGAGGAGCCGCCAGGGATGACCGCTAGCAGGTTATCCCACCCTCCACGCACACCACCCGCATGCACCTCAATCAGCTCGCGCAGCGGCATGCTCATCTCTTCCTCCACCGTGCACGGACGGTTGACGTGACCAGAGATGGAGTACAGCTTCACACCAGAGTTGTTCTTTCGCCCAAAGGAGGCGAACCACTGAGGCCCGCGGCGCAGAATGGTTGGCGCGACGGCGACCGTTTCGCAGTTGGTGACGGTGGTGGGGCAGCCGTACAGACCCACGTTCGCGGGGAACGGCGGCTTCAGACGCGGCTTGCCCTGCCCGCCCTCAATGCTGGAAATCATGGCCGTCTCTTCACCGCAAATGTAGGCGCCCGCACCGCGGTATGTGTACAAGTCAAAGTCCCAACCGGTGCCGCACGCGTTCTTGCCCAGGTAGCCCTTGGCGTACGCCTCGCTGATGGCCTTCTCGACGGAGCGCCACTCGTTGTAGAACTCGCCGCGGATGTAGATGTACCCGTACCGTGCCCGCATCGCGTAGCCGGCCACAAAGGCACCCTCGACGAGCTTGTGAGGCTCGTGACGCATGATCTCGCGATCCTTGCACGTGCCCGGTTCAGACTCATCGCAGTTGACGACAATGTAGCTCGGACGATCATCGGGCTTCTTCTTGGGCATGAAGGACCACTTGAGGCCCGAGGGAAACCCAGCACCACCGCGGCCGCGCAGCCCACTGGCCTTCATCTCGTTGATGATCCAGTCGTGACCTTTGCAGATGATATCTTTGGTGCGAAACCAATCGCCGCGCTTTTCTGCAGCTGCAATATCCGTGCCAAAGTCATCGTAGAGGTTCGTGAAGATGCGGTCTTGGTCCTTGAGGTGCCCATGCACGCGCTCCAGCAGCACAGAGCTGCAGGAGAGGAAGCCAGAGGCTTTGCGCATCATGTTGAGACCGAAGTGGAGGAACGGTTTCAAGCGGTATGAGCTTATGCAGCTGCGCCTTGCGTCTTCTCGGTTCCTTCGACGAAGATTGCTTTCGCGCTACCGCGGCAACAACAAGAACAACGAAAAGATGAAAAGGATCACAGAGCTACAAGCGTCGCTACGAAAGATGAAGCAGATTTTCTAGTGGTGTTGGTACACACGGCAACGCTCACGGTTTTCACTATAAAGGCGCTAATGAATGAAAAAAAAAGAGAACCTTGTACCCGCAGACACAGCTCTTCTTACGCTCAGTAGGAAACGGGGTAGGAGCACTGTCCGTGAGAGACGTGGTAGGGTGGCGCAAGGAGAAATATGCTAGTTGCTATACCACAGAGAACCTTCCAAAGAAAAGAAAACCCAAAGGGAAGTCGCTTTGTTCCGCTGGGGGCTTCCTGTCGTTCACGTCAATCGAAGCCCTCAAGCACTATCGCTACCGCAGTGTAGACAACAAAAGACCCTCAAAGCAGATGGTGTCTTAGAGGACCTAGCAACAACGAATACAAACTTCTGTCGGAGACAGAGAAAATAAAGTTTTTTTTTTTTTTGAAAAGGAAAAAGAAGAACTACTAAAGTACCGGGAATGTAGAGCCTTTCATAAAGAAGTTAAGTGTTGGTGCACGTGTGAATCGGGGAGTGGGGGAGGGAGCGAAAGACATGGGATAGGTGACATCGTCCAGAGATTTACGAACACGCGCAGTCCTGCAGATTCCAGATAGTTCAACACATCAACGGAATAGGTCCCCTTTGGAATGCTCACTACGGTGCGTGCGTGTATCCAGGCCGGGTGGCATCTTCCTTCAGCAAGCGCCCTTTGCATCGTCGTACGCCTTCTTCCACTAGCAGTAACGGGATGAAGATTCCTTGCATTATCTCTTCCTTTTTGTGTTTGTCCAAGGTGTTCTGGGAAAGATGTGAAGAGAGTAGATTTCATTTTCAGCAGATGCTACCTCCACGTTGAGGTGAGAGAGGTAAGGTTAAGCAGGGAGCGATCGTGCGTGTAGCAAGCAAAAGCGGTCACCACCCTCTTCACATCAAAAGGCGTGAAAACAACAACAACAGCAACACGCGCAAAAGAGGGAAGCGGAAGCGTAGAAATAGAAAACGTTGTCTTGTAACTAGAAATCAAAGGAATACTCACGTCTCTCTGCACGTGAACAAATTGCAAAGCGTGTATGTGCTGAAGGGTCGGTCAGGGTGCAGGAATAGGGCCCTCTTGCCCGTGATGATAGAGGAGTGACCACTACGCTCCCTGCATGTGGGCACCTCTCCTCCTTTTCTTCTTCTTAAACTTTGAATCGTGCTGCTGATTGCCCCCTTCACGCGCTCCGTGTGCAAGCCTCTTTTTCAATCACATGGGAGGCTGGCGCCTGGGTAGCTGCGTGCGAGTGAGTTCATTCGACTGGCACGAGTGAAACGACTCTGTGAGGCGAACACATTCCTCTGCCCAGAAGCCCTTCTCTTCAATGCATTTCTGCGCACTGGCGCGCATTTCGACGCACTTTTCAATCTCCTTCTGCTCATCGAGCTTCTTCTTGAAGCTTTCCGGGACCTCATCCCACTCCATCTGGCGACCGTTGCCGATGGAATAGGTAGTTCCGCCACCCTTGACGATGACCATGGCTTCGCTTCAGTCGTAATACGTGTTTGTGTTTCGGGTGGTTTTCAGTGAGTAGTTCCGGTGAGCTTGCAGGAACCTCAGCGTGAACACTGCTTCACAGCGACAGGAGGTTTCAATGGGGTGGAAGACGGTAGTTTTAGGCTGTAGAGTACTACAGGAGAAGAAACACTATGCAGCCCAACAGGCCATTGTAGTACAGGTTCACATGCCGCGAAGAAGATGGGGAAAGATAGGGAAAGAGAGGCAAGGGGAGAGGAAGCTATCACGTGCTTGGGCATGAGGAAAGCACCGTGAGCGCCTGCACAGGACGCATTCGAAACACATGGTTGACCTATACTGCTGGTTGCTTTTAACTGTCTGCAGTTTTCTTTTGAGCTTCTCAGAGCCCAGTAGACAATGACCACGTCAGGTGTTGCCCACTGGCCGTCTATGCGAAAGAGTCGCCGAGCAGTCAGAGCGAGAAGAGGAAGGAAGAGACGCTTGTGAGCCTACGTACTTCGTCTTTCCTGTTCTTCTCTGATGTCCGCTCTCGTCATGTTCGGGAACGACATTGCTGGCACCAGTTCAGTTCTATTTTCTCTTCATCACAGTTAGAATGTGGTAGCTGTGCTCCCACGATAGGGATGGGGCGACGCTGAAAGTAAGAGAGAGAGACAATACAGAAGGAAGCAAATCGTGCTGAACGAAAGAACAAAGCAATCAGCAACGGCAAAAAAAAACGTCATAAAGCAACGGGAGCCAGAGTTCGTGAAAGAAATGGTGCGACATCCATAGAGCACTGGACCTGCGCAGTTCTCACTAGGCAACAGTCTGGTTACGTCACACTTTCTTTTTCTTTTCCATGTCGAATATCGTCGTGTGCTTTCCATAGACAAACACGCACACAAGCAATCTTGTCTGCATAGGAGAAGAAAAGAAAGAAGAGAAGAGCACCCAAGGTACGTGGTGAAACGACAAACGAAGCCCTTATCACCAACATGCCCGGCGACTCTTACTTGACAATGTTCCATACCAGAGGCTCCTCACGGCAGAAAGGGCACTTGCCGATTTGTTGTGCGTCATTCACACAAAGCACATTGCCGCAGCACCACAGCTCTACAAAGCAGCCAGGGTCTGGTAGTTCCAGACACACGCCGCAGACCTCCTCCTCATCGTCGAGACCAAAGGCACCGCTGGCGGGGCGGATGATCTTGACTTCCGTCTCACCGTCGGCGTCGTGTGCGTCACTGTTGGCTTCGTTGCTGCCCGTGCGGTCCACGCCTGGGGCCGTGCTCAGGTTCATGGTGCCGTGTTCTAGCGGATCAGGCTGCTCGTGAGGGGATGAGAAAACGAGATAAGGAACGAGGACACTGTCAATTGTGATCCCTCTTCTTTTTTTCTTCTGTCGCAGAGCCTTGCGCCTAGCTGCGACTTCTTTTCTTCCTATGAGAAGGAAAAAAGCTTCTTCCCAAGGGGTGGCGAAGGAGCTTCGCCACGAGAAGGCAAGTAAGAGAGGCGCAACCGCCAAGAGGATGGAGGGAAAGTTAAGGGCAAAGGATAGCAATAAAAAAGAATCACTACCTGTGAGTTACGAAAAGGGCATCGGGCGGAGGAAAGAATGAGCAACGTCATCATCAGCCTTCGCGTGCGCATCCTTGTCGCATCCGCGTGAGTCATGTGAGAAGCGTCACACACGCACACAGGTATCACAGGAGGGGGGGGGGGGCAAGGCGATAGACACCGTGAAGGGAATCTTCGCCGCACTTTGTCTGTCCCCGTTTCGTATTTTCCCTTTTTTTTTCTTGACAATGAACTTACCCCTCATCCTAAGCGAGAGAAAGGGAGAATGATAGGGTATCGATGACTTCCTCTGTTGATGCTAGGTGAAGCGCGCGGCTCTCCGCTGCTTGGCGCTGTAGATAAGTATCGAGAGAAAAAGGTAACGGAAGAGGGTGTCGTAGCCCTCGCGCCACACGGGAGAGGGCGAAGTGAATGCATGCGGAAGGATGAACCTGTCAGCCCTACACCCCCGTGACTGTTCTTGTAGCCCGCGAGCCCACCACGCAGGAAAAGGAAAACAGAGACATACACTGGCTGTTATTTGAAACAAAAAAGAGGAACCATGTGAGATGAAAAGAAAAAAAAAAAGCAACAATGGTCAATGATGGCAGAGTATGGTAAAGGAAAATACTCGCTAGAAAGGCTCTTCCTTTTTCCGTGTTGGAAAAAGAACAGCAATTTTCTTTCTACGCCTACGCTGAGATATCATAAATCGGGGAAGGGTGAGGCACCTTCACGCCCAGCGGCAAACACTCGTCAAGGTGACGCCGGATCTTGTCAAAGTCCGCGAACACTGCCGTCTCGTTGTAGTACGCCGTCTGGTCCGTGAACTCGCGGAAGGACCAGGCGGAGTGCACCTTGGCTGGGTCCATCAAGCGTTCACGGGCCCGTTTTGGATAGCGAATGCCCTTTCCAAACTTCACGTCGATCGGGGCAATGTGGTAGTAGTCGAACTTCATGTGGTCACCCATGACACGACGCAGGTCCACAGGTAGGCCAGGGGTCACCCACGGCTTGAACTCCATGATGGCGCGACACCCAATCGGAAAGCGGTCCATCCAGAAGCCGTGCGCGATGCCGAGACCGTGAATACCGATGATGAGATCTGCGTAGCGCCCCATGTGGTACTGCTGTTCGAGCGGATACTTCTCTGGGTAGATCTCCTGCACACGAAAGTCAAGCCGCTTTAGATGCTCCACGTACTTGGCGATATCACCGATCAGTCGCGACTGACGGTGAATCACGAGGGCACGGGGACGGTACACGCCCTTCTCATCGAACGCAGATGACGTATTCCAGAATTGCGAAGCCCACGGATGACTCGCAAGACGACGGGACTCGATTTCCGCGAGGGTAAGAGGCTGCTGGTATTTGTCTGCACCAAACTGGCGTGCAGTCATATCCTGAAGGCCGTAGTAAACGTTGGGGTCAACACGGGCGATGACAATCCGGCGGTGCAGGTTGAGTGCCTGACAATAACATTGCAGGACCGGTTTCTTGGCCCGTTCCTCCACAGGCGTGTCGTCCGGAGGGGGCTTATACGCCCCTTTCCTCACAGAAACGATAGGGGAGATGTTGAAGAACGGCCCTCCCTTCAATGGAGAGGAGACACTGTTCAGCACGCGCGCCGAAAGCTCCATGCGCTTCATGGAATCACCGTAGCGATCCCTCCACGATGTGCCGACGCCACGCACGAGAACCGCCTGGGTAGGCAGTGAGAGCATTTCCCGATTTTTGAAGTTGTAAAAAAAGTCAATGAGGGCGCCAAGGCAGTCACGGATGAGGTGCCAAATATGACTGTCAATCCATCTTGACTTCGCCATGAGGGCCAGGGCAGGAACCGCCGTGGCGAAGCCTCGGTGCGTCTCGTCCAGCTGGAAGATGTCATCGGTCAAGTTATACACACGATACGTCACCTCAAACTCAAAATGCGAAGGGGTACTCGTGGGAGCGTCAGGGTCGAGGTAGATCTTTCCTTCTCGGCTCGTGCACACTGGTGCCGGGTACACAGCATAGCTGTTGGTCACGTACTTGGAGCGGCTCTTGAGGGCGTACCTCCTGTTCCGCATCCAGCTCGCCGTCTGCAGCTCCGGTGCGTGGGTGCGACAAAAGTCTCGTAGCTCGGCGACGCTCTGGACGGTGCCTATACGAGCGTCCATCTCGGGCTGCTGCTTCTTTTTTTTGCCCTCGTTTCTGCCGAGCTTTTCAGCCTCGGTTGGTTTCTCGACCTCCGCCGAGAATTCTGAGGCGGCCTCCTCCTGCGAAGCGGATGGACTCACTTGCACATCCGTGTCCTCTTCCATTGTTGCGGCGGACAACGCATCCAAAGGATCCGACGTCATGACGCTTCGCATCCCCATCAACACCACCATGGCGACGCCTACGACCAGAATACCCACCAACAGGGAGCTCGTCGTGCGTGGCCGCCGTGCCCGCACGGTGCGTTTTCCCGCACCACTGCCGCTGGTGTTTGACCCCGCCGACAGAGCGGAGGCATTCTTTGACGTGCCCAGTGTCTCCCCTGCGCTTCCGCGACGCTGCGATTGACTGGGCGTCTGCATGACTGCGAGGTTAACGTAAATGAAAGACCAGACTGGGCGTAAAAACGGTGAAAGGAAGTTATGATGAAGAAATAATAGAAATTAGAAGCCACAAAAGGGCTTGAATAAACACACTGATGTTGAGAAATTATAATAACAGAGAAACAAAAAAAAAAGAAAATGATGACAACAACGTTTACACCATGTAAGGTATTGTCCTTTACAGTAAAAAAAGAGTGATGGGGTGTCCTCCTTTACCTCTTGCACACGGCCATAAACGGAATCAGTGGTGCCGAACCACGGAAAGAAATAGATAGGTAGATAGGTAGATGGATAGAAAGAGGCATAATTGACATGTGCCCTATTGGTCTAGGCATCATTACTTATCCTTTCCACCTGAGAAGTGCGGAGAGATTGCTTTACATTCCGCGTCACAAGCAGCACTCAGACATCTTGCTACTAGGATCGTGTTTTTCCTTTCAAACGAACAATGATGCACCACAGACACGCGTACACACTCGTAGGTGGGTAATTCGCTCCGAGGCATTCTTTTTCTCCTCGCCCTTGTTCGTTGTTGTCGTTGCGTAACAAATACGGGTGTACGACGAAGCATCTGGAGTGTCTCTACATTGTGCGCTGTCAATGCGCGATACTCTGCTCCTTTTTTTTTTTTAACCCGCTAGACGTGCTCCCGCCCTTCACGAGAAAGCATCAGCCATACCAGAGCGAAGGAAAAGGAAGAATTAATAGAATCAGGAACACCAGCGATAAACTGAAAACCGCGGAGAGGAAGGCGGAGGCAGTGGGGCGGAGGGTCGGATGGACTGTGAGGACCACGTGCGTTGCACAACCGGATGTGGATCTTATGCGCGAGCGATCACCTTTTTTTCCCTTTCTACTTTGTCGCATGACTCACTCCGCTCATTCATCCCTGGTCACTTTCCTGCCCTTTTCTTTTTTTACTCTGAGCTCTCCATGAACGGATGTAGCGGCGAGTTGCGCTCGACCTGGCTCGTTTTCTGCAGGCATTCCATCAAGTTCTCGCGTATTTTATCCATGATATTGAAAACCTCTTCATCGGCATAGAAGGCGGTCTGATCGTTGAATTCGGGAAACTGCCGTACGCGTGCTTCGAAGCGAGGTGACATGAGACGCTTTCTTGCCACCTCCTCATTGAGCACCGTGTGACCAAATGCGACATGATCAGGCGAGACGTGGTGGTGATCGAAGCCCATGGCAGGCCCAAGGACGCTCCGCATATCGCTCACCGCACTTGGGAGTGCCCACGGGCGGAACTCCAGAATGGCACGGCACCCCATTGGGAACCGGTCCATCCAGAGGGCGTGTGCCATGTCGGCGCCGTACATCCCTACGACGACGTCTGCGTAGCGACCGAGATGGTACCGTTGCGCGGGAGGAAGCGTCTCCATCTCCACCTCCTGCACGCGAAAGTCGAGCTGCTTGAGGCGTTCCACGTACCTTTCCATGTGACCAATGCGACGCGTCTGGCGGCGAATCACGAGGGCACGCGGCCGGTACACACCGTCCTGGTTGAAGGCAGGCGACGGGTGCCAGAACTGCGAGGCCCACGCATAACGGGCGAGGCGGCGCGCTTCAATGTCCTTCAATGAAAGGGACTTCTGGTAGTCGTCCTCGCCAAACTGTCGTGCGACCAGGTCCTGCAGACCGTCGTAGACCTCATCCTCCACCTCGCTGCGAACCGTCCTTCCGTGAACCTCCAGCGCCTGGCAGTAGCATATCATCAGCGGGGAGACTCCGTCCTCCTCGATGGGTAGTGAAAAAGCGGACCACCGGGGATCGGTGCCTTCCTGAGCAGAAGATTCACCGTCACCCTTGCCTACCGCGTTGGCGGAGAGGTGGATGATCTGCGCAGTGGGGAAGAACCCACCGTCAGGAAGAAAGGGAGACGACAAGGCGTTCAGCACGGTGGCGGAGAGCCTCACGCTGGCTGCACTGTCCGCTGGGCCACTTGAATCCCGCAGGAGCACCGCCTGTGTCGGGACCCGGAACAGCTCCCCGTCGTTGAAGCCAATGAAGAACGCCGTGAGCGCACCCATGCCGTCCCGCAGCAGGTGCCACAGGTTGGTGTCCGCCCACCGGACCTTGGTCAGCAGCGCCAGTGCAGGGACGACAACGGCAAAGCTTTGCGTGCCGTCTGGACGGAACGCCTCCTCTTTCAGCGCGTCCACCTTGTATCCCGCGTGACGTTGAAAGACGGCTGCGATGTCGCCACCGCCCCCTTCCTCGTCCATTTCACCATCCCCATCGGAGCCGCTCTCCTCATCGAGAAAGACATCCCCGCGGAAGTTGACGCACACCGGGGCAGAGACCACGGCATAGGATAGGGAGGACCGCGCGGATGCACCCGTGGAAAGCACTTTATCATGCTGATCAGCCCAGCTGGCGTTTCGCAAGCCCGGGGCGGCTCTTGCACAGAAATCGCGCAGCTCCTGGAGGCTGTGAACGCTGCTCAGTCGGCGGTCCACCTCGGTCGAAGCTCCGTCCCCGCCTGGGGGCCCTTGCACCGCGGCGCCGAGCAGCTTCGTCTCTGGATCGATGAAGGTCCCAGACAGGAGGGCAACGTAGCCGACAAAGAGAAAGATGCCCGTAGCCAGAATGCAGCAAGGGCGGAGGCGGCGACGTGCGCCTCGGGAGGCGCATCGAGCGGGAGTGCTTTGTGACGCACCAACAACCATCTTAAAGGATGATTCGTGGCAAAGAAAAACAAAGGGAGAGATGAACACTGAAGAAAGTAAACACTTGGTATGACACTTGAATTCAAAAAAAGTTTTGTTGAAGACAGCCAGGTCTTCGTATCGTAGAGAGCAAGCCTCGCTGTTTGCCTTCTTGACAGCGCAGCCACTATGCTCTACCGAGGACAATTTTTGGTGAAAAAGAAATGCAAAAACAAAGCAAGAAAAAAAAAAGAAGAGCCGCTCCGTTCTGAAAGCGAGAGGGTTCTGTTGATCTACAACAGTTAATCGAAAGCAGGAAACCACGGACGAGAATGAAAATCAATCAATGCGTAACCGTTACACTGGAGAGCGGAGACAAATGAAAAAGATGTTGCTTTGCGTGAAATGCCGCAGATATGATATTCCCCTTTCACTTTATAGTGCAGAAGAGTCTGGTAAAGGATTTGCAGAAGCGAATAATAATAATAAAAAAAGATGCAATCAAAGGCAATACGAGGTAGAATCGGGTAAAGGGTGTCCGACCGTGATGCGGCATCACGAGTGTTCGTGCTTCCCATCAAAGAGTTTTGCTCGGCAAAGTTTTTTTTTTCTTTTTGCAGACTTAAGGTTGCCTTTCTTTTGTCTTCCGCAAGAAGATGCACCTGTGACGGTTTGTGCTTTTGTTCAAGGGTATCGTACCGTCAGATTTATAAGAATGCCATGAAGCGAACGGAGGTGGGTTGCGAAGCTTTTGCTTCTGGTGACGATGCATCGTGAATCGCATGTGCCTTGGCCATAACGCCAGGAGGTGGCCAGTAGCAGCAGAGTCCATTTTCAACGACGCGTGCGGGGTTTAAGAAAAAAAAAAGGTTGGGGTTAAAAATGGATATGATGACCGGATCAGTCGTTCGTAGCGAAAGCCAGCGAAGCAAATGGGGCAAGTGAAGTGTTAGGAAAGGAATCATATGCGGCACGAAAAGAGGGGAGAATGGAGAAGGCCCCTAGCGTGACGGAGCGGTTGGCCGACACCCGTTGTCCAAGTCGGTCAGCAAGCAACTAGTGACGGCATCCACAGCCGCGACAGATGAACATCAGGCGTACAATGCAACATTGACCCAAAGCAGGGATTGCCGGTTCTTCAGTCTCCCATCTGTGATGATGTCGATTCAAACGGCGCTCGGCATCCGACTCCGCTGCCGATGGATCAGAAGCAAAAAAAAAAAAGTGATAAGAAGAACCCTGAGAACTAAACGAAGAGAGAGAAGTCCCCTACCTACTTCCTGCTCCCTTTCTGCCCGTCAGGATGTCACGAAGGAGGAGGTACCTCCTCAGAGAAGATGGGTGAGACCCTAGGCACGGTCTGGACCTCCGCAAGACACTCACGAAGGTGTGCACGGATGTTGGCAAACGTGGCAAAGACTTCGGTGTCGTTGTACACAGCCGTCTGGTCCGTAAACTCGACGAAGCGGAAGGCCTCGCGGACGTGTTCAGGCAGCAGCAGCCGCTGTCGTGCCTCGGCGTGGTCTTTGACCTTGTCTCCAAACACAACGTCAACAGGCCAGATGGCGTGGAAGTCGTAGTGCATGGACCAGCTGAGGATGCGTTCGAGATCCAGTGGGAGCTGCCGGACCACCCACGGGCGAAACTCGACGACAGCGCGGCAGCCAATCGGAAAGCGGTCCATCCAGAAGCCGTGGGAGAGGCCCACGCCGTGCATGCCAAGGATCACATCGGCGTGGCGGCCCACATGGTACTGCTGCTCAACGCTGAGTCTTTCGGGGTACACTTCTTGTACGTTGAAGTCTAGCTCCCGCAAACGTTCCACGTAGGCTCGCACGTTACCGATCAGGCGGGACTCGCGATGAATGACAAGAGCTCTTGGCTTGTACTCGCCGTCGCGGGTGAAGGCGTCGCCTGCCCAAAAACGAGCCGCCCAGGGGTGAGAAGCGAGACGGCGCTGAACCGCTACCGCAGGACTGTACCCCGTCATGTAGTCGTCCTCGCTAGACTGCCTCGCAATCATGTCCTGCATGCCATAAAAGACGCTGCTATCGACGTTGTGGATGAGAATCACCTTGTGCGCTTCCATTGCCTGGCAGTAGCATTGTAGGTGTCGTCCAGGTGGGGGTGGGGCTCTGCCAAAAAAAAATTCGTACCAGCTTTTCTGTGATTCGATGCGAAACACAGGGGCTGTTTTGAAAAAAGGCCCGCCGCGAAGCGCAGAGGATAAGCTATTCAGCGCCCATCGAGAGAATTCACGGCGCTTATCGGTGTTGCCGTACCGGTCCACCCAGCTAGCCCCTGGCATGTAGAGGAGCACCGTCTGCGTTGGCACGCGAAATAGCTCACGGTGGTTGTAGGTGTAAACCAGCGTTGTCAGCGCGCTCATGCAGTCGCGGAAAAGGTGCCACAAGTGCGTGTCGATCCAGCGCGTACGTGCGAGAATGCCCAAGGCAGGAATCACTTCCACATGCTGACCAGGCGGACGGCGCGCAAAGACAGAGTCGTCGAGCCGCTCTGTAGGGAATGTTGCGTAGCGAGTAAAGTTATTCTCTCCCTCGGCGTAATGATCCTCGTCCAAGAACACACGGCCTTCCTGATCCACGCAGACCGGGCCGGGTACCAGTCCGTACGTGCTGTTGCCGTCCGAGATGTTGCCGTACCAGGCGTTACGGCCGGAGAGGTCGAAGGAAAGCGAAGTGGCCCCCGCGCGTGACCAGCTTGCCTGCGCGAGTTCAGGAGCGTTTTTTTCGCAGAAATAACGCACCTCGTGAAGGGAGGTCACGATGCCGATGCGAGGGTCAAGGCCCTCTCTTTCACGGATGGCCGTTACGTTCAGGACGTCGTTGACTCCCGGTGGCAAACCTGCCTTGACGCGCACGGTGTTCCAGAGGTGAAACAGCAGAAAGACGAAGATCAAGGCGCCTACCGTGAGAAAGAGCAGCGCGCGGATGAGGGGAGTGCGCCTGCGGCGGCCGTGGCGAACGTGCGTGTGGCGGCTAGGTATACTGGGGGTGTCGAAGGGACTAGGCGCTGACGGCAGCGCCTTCGCCACCAGCCGCTTTGTGGGTATCATGGTGCGCGTGTGGATCGCCGTGCGGGGTGCGCACGTGTAGCGGTTCCTCTTCTTTTCCAACGCCTAGTAAAGCGGTCAGCGGGAACGGTGCGTCGTTTCAGCTTTTGGGTGGTCGTCCACAGGGGGAAGCTCAGGGGATGAGAAGTCGAAACGGAGGTGCAGCAACGCGTGCACTGGAAGAGGAGAAAATGAGAAGAAGAGATAGAGAGGAGAGGAGGAGGAAGCGAATAGAGCGAAAAAGCATACAAGGGACAGATTCGAATGGTTGTACGTCACCGCTCCGCATTACGTTTTGTCTTCCTTTGTCTTCTTCTGTGAATACCTGTCGATTTGCCTCTACCATGTTCACATGAGTTTTCCCTCTTTCCATCCTTGCCAATTCCCGTACACAAAGGCTAAGCCAGAAGGATTCCGCTACTGAGAAAGAGAGGGATTGGATTATCTGCTTTCCTTGAAGCGTCATTTTTTAAATTATTACTCGACGGTACAGCCTTTGTTGCTGTGAGCACCGCCAGGCAACCAATCCGGAGACATCCCTTCATTTGTACTCAACACTTCATTCTTCGGTTTCAACTTTCTTTTGTTTTAGTACAGATCGACGTTATTACGGTAAGAAAACATACCGCTAGCGGAACGCGTAACGGGAGAGAAAGACAGATTGTTCATTTATTGTGAAGAGACGCAGCTCAAGAGAACAGGGAGAGGGGGGGGAGGGAGAAAATGAAAGAAAAATCTGACTCCACTCTCATGCACGCATGCACACACAAGGTGGAGCACTCAATCGAGCGGGAGAGTCCTTGGGGCGAAAGGTTAGGTACTCTCTCGTTTGTCTACAGAATGTGATAGCAAAAAGGAAAGTGAGGGGTGGAGGTATGCTGGGGATTGAGAAATGGGGTGAGAAAAATGACATTGACGAGGTGAATATGTGGGAGGGATAAGTCGAATAGAACACTAAGAGTTGATGGGATTAGGAAAGATAAAACACACAAGCAGGCCAAGTACGTGGTTAACAGTGATGAAAAAAAGGGAGAGTGAAGAAAGTAAAAATCAAGACAAGAACATCAATGATACAAAACGAATAATCAAATCACGATACAAGGAGAGCAAACCCACACACACGCTCTCTTGTTAGGGGAGGGGGAGGAAGAAGGAGTTGAAACATTTGTAAAACAAAACAAAATAAGTGTCGTTGCCGTTATCCCTGATCTTCTTTTTCTTCTCTTTTTCTTCTTCTCTTTCTCTTTTTCTTGCGATGCTGGCGTGTCTCTTGCCTCCCAACTCACAGACACGTGCAAGGCAACCAACAGAGGTCGTGAGAGCGGAGGAGGCGCGACGGTGACAGAAGCGTAAAGGGTACTATGACGCCCTCACATCGGCATTGAGGTGAAACCGTAGGCTACTTGGGCGTCCGCTGCGGCTTTTTGCGTGTGTGTGTGTGTGTGTGTGTGTGTGTTCCCCTCGTGAGAGAGAAAAGAGAGGAGAAGAGGCAAGGTCAAAGTGAGCTATATATGGATGAAAGAAGAGCATGCGCGTATAAACGCAAACATGCTCAAAGGACCCCTCTCCCCCTCCCCCACCACACACACGTCAGGCACAGCACCGAAGGACGGAGAGAATGAAGAGGAAGAGAGAGAGAGGTGAAAAGAGGAGAGAACCCGTTGATGGGGTTCCCCGTGTCGACATGACGGAGAGGAAGGGAGGGTTGAAATGCGGATAGGAGGAGGAGGAGAAAGTGACCCACAGGGAGAGACATTGGTGAATGGAAAAGACAGGAAAAAGAAGAAAGAAGTTCGCACTGACGTTCACCAGGTACAGAATGACAAAAATGAAAGCTAAACAAAAGAAGAGAAGAGAAGGTCAACAAACTATATCGAAAAAAAAAAAGAGGAAACACTGCCATGATAAAAGTACAATCAATTAGAGCGTAGGTGCTCAGGAATGCGGCTGTGTGAATCAATCATGGCGATCCGCAAAACACAACACGCACACGTCGATATGAAAAACAGTATCACCGCTACAACGGGTCTGTCGTCAGGCAAGGGGTGTGTTAGGGCCTGAATAGCACCTCTGACGTTCGCGTGACATTCTCGCTCAGCGGAAGACACGCATCCATGCGCTCTCGAATGTTCCGGAACATCTTGAAGGACCTAATCAGACCGTAATACGGTGTCTGGTGGCGGTATGTTGGCATGTTGTACACCTCCTCTGGGAACGCGTGCGCCTTCTTGAGTTCCTTCTTGGCTTCCTCCGCATGCCCGCCGTGGCGCCTCACAATCACGTTAAAAGGCTCCATCGCGTGGTAATCGAGTCCCAGGTACTCGCCCACCATGCCCTCAAAGTGCCGTGCGAGGGCCTTGTGCACCCACGGGCGGAACTCCACCACGGTCCGGCACCCTGCCGGGAAGCGATCCAGCCACAAGGCTGTGACCATGCCGTCGCTGTGCATGCCCAACAGCATGTCAGCGTAGCGGGCGAGGTGGAACTGCTTGTCGAGGGACAGCGACTCCTGTTTCACATCAACGACACGGAAACCGAGCTCAACGAGCTGCGCCTTCACCTTGTGCCAGTACCCGACGCGGCGATGTCGGCGATCCAGCATGAGGGCACGGGGCCGGTACCGCCCCTCGGCGTCTGTTGCAGGCTCCTTCCAGTACTGCGACGCCCACGGGTGGCTGGCTAGCCGGCGTGCCTCTATTGCACTCAGAGACCCGCCCACTTGGTAGTTATCGTCCTCAGGGAACTGTGTTGCTGTCAGGTCCTGCAGAGCCTCGTAGAGGGCCTGAGACTCTTTAAGTTTTCCCTCCCACCTCTCAATCGCCATCGCCTGACAGTAGCACTGGGAAAGAGGCTGCAGCTGGGGCGGCACGGCGGGGCCTACTGTCTTGTTCACCCCCACACCTCGTGCGTCTGTGACAAGGAACTCGGGCGTCAAGGGAAAAAAAGGTCCGCCGACGTTTGGAGAGGAGAAGCTGTTCAGTAGCCGCTGCGAGATCTCGGAGAGCCGCTTCACATCGTTCTGTCGATGGATCCAGTCCACCCCAGCCTCGTGCAGGAGCACTGCTTGCGTGGGGACACGGAGCAGTTCCTTGTTATGGAAGGTGAGCATGACGCTAAGAAGCGCCGCCATGCAGTCGCGCAGCAGTAATCCGATATGCGAGCTCACCCACCATCCCTTGAACAGGAGTCCCATCGCCGGGACCGCCGTCGTCCCGCTGGTCTTATCGCTGACCTTGAAGTTAGCGTCGGTCAGGCGGTAGAGGGGATAGTTCACATACCGATCAAAGACAGAGATGTCTCTATCGTATTTCTTCGCGTCGACAAACACATCACCATTCTCGGCGATGCACACCGGAGCGGAGATGATGGGGTAAGAAGGAAGATCCCCACCGCCGCGTCCCCGCTGGCCGGTTTCCTTCAAACGCTTTTTCACCCAGCTTGCCTTCTGCAGTGCGGGGCTCTGCTTCTCGCAGAAGCGACGAAGCTCCGCGACGCTGTGTACGCTCCCGAGGCGCTCACCGGATTTGACCTGTGTCAATGAAGAAAAAGAAGAAGCGTGGACGGTAGCTTCATCGCTCTCGGGGGCGACGGCCGCGAGCACCACATCACCACCAGACTCCGCCAGAAGCGCGTGGAATGAAGAAAAGGCAAAGTCAGAGGCTGCCAGCACAATCAACGCCGCCGCAACGATAACGCCCACAACGACGAGACATGCGACGCGATGTGGCCGGGAGGATGCTGTGGGGCTGCGGCGCGTTGGGCGAATCTTCTCTGTCTCACGGACGGCTTCCTCCTTCCGCATCCTGCGATTCATTTTTTTTTTCTAATGAGAGAAGTATCTTGTGTGTCCGTTCGTGTCTGTGAGCTGTGGTTTCTCTGGGCTCTGTTGTGCCTTTGCTCACCTGCTGTAATGAACACGCTATTTTTCTGTTGTTTCTCTCTTCTTTCGAGTCCTCTTGTGTTGTTGGCGGCCTAGAGGAGATCAGGATGTTTCGTTTCTTTCACGTAAAGCTTCTATATGTCTTTCTTCCAGGCGCTTCTTAGGAAGAAAAAAGGTAAGACGGCAGTATGGACGACCGCAGCGGCGTAGAGCAAGTCTAACAGGTCTCACCGCAGACACCAACGCACGAGCTCAAGACGAATCTATCAATTTACGAAGCTATGGAATAGTGTACTTTTGAAGAGGCGATAGTCAAGGAGTAAGAAGAGCACATATCCACTAGTATGGAATGGCACCGGCGTGTACGCCAACGCTCCACAAGTCCATCGCCCGCACGGCGTGTCCTGTGGGCCAGTCAAGCTCAAAGAGACGGCGCGGTCTTTACAGCGGTGGAAAGCTTGCGGTTGGATCCACAGTGAGCTCGCGCTGCTTAGCGGTGAAGAAGGGAGGGGGGAGTACGAAGGACGAGGGAAGTTTAGCGCCATTCCGTACGAGACCAATGCTCGAGATTTCGCAGGTGGTTGGGATGGGAGAGAGATAGAGGCAGTAATGAGAGAGATACTCGGTTCAAGTCGGCGAAGGACTGTGTGGCGATTTGGAGAACAATGGGAAGCCGTGAAATGTCAAACAACGGCTGTCTGAGATGTAACATGACCGCTACGAGCAATAGAGCCGTCACACTTGACCAAGACACATACAAAAACAACAACAGCAACGACAGCAACAACAGAAACACGGTCAGATGCGTAGGACCCTTTCCAAGCCCCCTCAGGGGAGTTCATGGCGTTACAGGGTCAGGGGCACTAAACATTTAGACACGAAAGAGGAGAGAAGGTGGGGAGATGGGACAGATACCCACGTCTTTCCGTCCTCATCAGCAACAGGCAGCCACAGAGCATCGCCCGCATCGCGCCGTTCCTCCTCGTAGAAGACTGCCAAGGAAAGAGAATCGAAGAAGAGGAAATGGGAAGGACAGGCGCACGCACCCCTACACCAGCAACACTGAATACAGTAGGTGGTGTGGTAGCTCCACCTTTGCCGGAGGGGTCTCTGCTGTGAAGGTTTTTTTTATTTTTTTTTTTGGAAAGCTTTTCGTTCGATAACAACAACAACAAAAAAAACAACACACCGCCCAGCAACAGAAATTCACAATGATCGTGCAGGAGAGAAAGCGAAGCGAAGGGTTGGGTGCGGTTGAAAGGGAAACAACAGGGATTCCGCGAAGAATGAAATGACGCCTGGTGAGGCGGAGGTGGAAGGAGGGATCCTAGCACGATTTGGCTCCTCATCGACGTATGCTGGACAAGCGACAGGGTAACAATGACAACCGAAGGAGAGGGAGGAATATATCGTTTACAGTTGAAATTCCCGCGTGTGCAGCGGCGATGAGACAACTCATCATGCTGATGAAAAAACAAAACAAAACACGGAGGGGGCTCTGGTCATCCTGACAGTGATAACGGTAGGGGATGCGACCACAGCACACGGTGGATAACTGCCCACCACTTGCACGCACACCACCTTCAGGCATGCACAAGAACCAAATCCGTTTAATAGACAAGACAGGCAAAAGAGAGAGAGAGAGAGAGAGAGAGAGAGAGAGAGAGAGAGAGAGCTAAGCATTTAACAAATGTGGAAGAGTGCGCTGAGGAAAAAGGTATTCTGAAGCAACAGATGCATAAAGGATAAAGGAATGAACAAACACTGAAAGGGGGAGAGAAAGGAAGGACGATCGATTACCTCAGAGACGTAATTCGCATTAAAGCTCTCTTTTTCGTTCCGAGAGAACCACCGAGTAGCGATTCGAAAACTCCGCGAGTGGCAGGCAGCGGCTCAGATGCTCCTTGAGGCCCTCAAAGAGGCTCATGACCTTGGCTTCATCATAGAAGGCCGTTTGATCCGTGAACTCGGGAAACGACCAGGCCCCTCCAATGTGCTTGGGGGACATGAGCCGCTCCCTCGCGTCGGTGTGGTTGGCGATGGAGCTACCAAAGGTGACGTCGATTGGTTCCGGGTATGTGTAGTTGAACCCTGTGAAGCGGCCGAGAATGCGGTGGAGCTGAACGGGCAGTCCAGGGTGCACCCAGGGGCGGAACTCAACAATGGCGCGGCACCCCAAGGGAAAGCGATCCATCCAGAAGCCGTGGGCGATGCCGAGGCCGTGCATGCCGATAACCATGTCTGCGTAGCGCCCCAGGTGGTATTGCTCGTCAAGCGTGAAGTCTTCCGGATAAACCATTTCAACGCGGAAGTCCAGCTGCTTTAGGTGATCGATGTACTTCTCATAATTGCCAATGAGACGAGATTTTCGGTTGATCGCAAGAACACGTGGGCGGTATTTGCCGTCCCTGCCCCATGGCCGGCCTTTCCAAAACTTTGAGGCCCATGAATGGCTGTTCACGCGAAGGATTTCCGTCTGTGCAAGTGAGTGTCCTTGTAAATAACCCTGCTCGCCAAACTGGGTGTTGGCGAGATCTTCAATGGCGTGGTAGATGCTGGGGTCGATTTCGTCGTGCATGCCCTGTGTGTGAATGCTCATGGCTTGGCAGAAGCAGTGCATGATGGGCTCTGCCGCCAGTTTTTGCCGGGACGGGTGGTCGCGCGGCGTATCGGCGGGAAGAATAACGATGGAAGGCGACGTACTCAGAAACGGGCCGCCGTAGCGTGGGGAAGAGAAGGCATTGAGCAAGCGAGAGGACAGGGCGGCCTTCTTCAGCGTGTCGCCGTAGCGGTCCGTCCATTCGTCGCGAAGCCCGTGGAGCATGACGGTCTGCGTGGGTAGGTGAAACATCTCTTCAAAATTGTACGAGCGGAAGAAGAAGGTGAGGGCCTCGAGGCAGTCGTGCACCAGGTGCCAAATGTGAGTCCCAATCCAAAGCCCTTTGGTCAGCAGCCCCACCGCGGGGATGGCCAGGGCAAAGCCGCGGTCACTGCCAAAGGTAAAGTCAGAGTCTGTCAGGGCGTACACCGACAGACGATCTTGCCGCCGGAAGCTGGACGTGGGCGAGGCGTAGCGCACCGAATCAACCAAAACGCGGCCTCGCGTGTCAACGCACACCGGTGCGCTTTCCACATCGTACTCGACGCGACCGCTCTTTCCAGAGGCCTCCACCACGAGCTTGTTTTGTGTGACCCAGCTCGCTTGCTGGAGCTCGGGGGCATGCTCGTGGCAGAAGTCGCGCAGCTCTTGGACAGACTGGACCCGGCCCACTCGGTCCCTGTTCCGTTGCGTGTCCTGAGCGTCGCTGACCGTGGCAGGGATGGGGTCGTCGGCCTCATAGCCGGAGCTGTGGATCGTTACCATCACCAAAAGAAACACGATGCAGAGGAGCGCGACAAAGGGGATGGCTCGTCCACGGGTGAAACGGAAGCCGAGGCTGCCCGGCACTTTCAAAGGTGACCAGGTACCCTTGTTACCGGTGTTGCTGTTGCTGCTGCTAATGTTTGTCGTGGCGGTGGTACTTCCTGCGGTGTTGCGGGTGTGCAGAGTGGCACCTGGCTTTACGGGGCCATTGCTGGGGTTGCTGACTTCGTTCTCGGGTAGCAGCGCCAGGGCAGCGGCATCTTCACGGTTGCCGTCTTGTGGCCCAAGACTCTCAAGGTTGGACATGTGAGCAGGGCTGGGTTATGCTTTTTTTTAAATGTTTGTTTTTGTGAGGGATGTGAGAGACGGTATGGAGAGAAAGTGACAGGGACGATGGAAAGGTTAATGATGGATAGTGAAAAAAGAAAAGGAGAATTTAAAAAAAAAAGAAAAAGAAATGAATGGAGACGTTTGCTATGGGTGGTGCAACCGAGCGTACCCTAAAGGGCAGACCAGAGGAAGAAGGAAGTCATGAAGGAAGAGTATTCCACGTCACCGTTCGAACAAACAGCTTAAGTGGGTTTGCTCCTTAGCGAATGTGTTCTTGCAGGCCCTTGGATATCCCCTGGGCGCGTGCGATCAATTTCTTCGTTTTCCCTTACGCACAGCCAAGTGGTGGACAGTAAACCTACATTTATCAGAGAGGCCAAAAGGCACAGTTATCGGGTTCCACGACACGATACCAACACTATTTTAAAAATCTATGAATAAAACATGAACGCTCGGCATTTTCCCTTGGGCGGTGTTCTGGGGCGCGTTCAGCGCGCGATACAGCGGAGCGCAGACAGAAGCGTAGTGCGCTACAGCGTGTGGATAAAACTTCGGAGCGAAGCAGCCGAAGCGGTGGGCGGAGGAAATTTGGATAGGGAGGGGAGAGATGCGGGAAGAGAACGAAAAAGCAACAACAACAACGGAACAAATTGAGTGGCCAGAGCTAAAGGAGAGCTCTGCCTTCCGTCAAAAAAAAAAAAGAAGAGAAAGGGGAGACAAAAAGTGGAAAGGAATCATAATCCCACAGACGTGTTCACCGTTGAGTGTGAACACATAGTACGTATTGTCTGACACACACGCCTTTTTCTTCTTCTTTCGTATGTGCTTCGAAGGGCACAATATAGACAAAAGGAAATGAAACCAAACAATGTGATAGTATGAGGCGAGCAAAGCCGTTCCTCTCGAAAGCGTGGTGGGTAGTGAAGAAGCTTTAGTAGTCAACAAGTACAGGTGAGTATCTCGGCACATACTGCGCCTGATCAAGACAATCAAGTAAGTGCTCTCGAATCTTGGAGAACATCTGGCGGACCTTATTCACGTCGTAGTACGCCGTCTGATCAGTAAACTCACGAAAGGACCACGCACTGCGGACGTAGCTTCGGTTCAGGAGCCTTTCTCGAGCCCGCTGCTTGTCCCGGACAGAGGGCCCAAACACGACGTCAATGGGGGAGGGATACCGATAGTTGAAGCGCATGTATTCCCCCAGAATCTTGTACAGGTCCACAGGCAGCTCTGGCATGACCCATGGGCGGAATTCCACAACTGTGCGACACCCAATCGGAAAGCGGTCCATCCAGAAACTGTGCGCAATGCCAAGGCCGTGCATGCCGATTATCATGTCTGCGTAGCGCCCCATGTGGTATTGCTGATCCAATGGGTATTTCTCGGGGAACACTTCCAACACACGGAAATCGAGTTTCTTCAAGTGCTCCACAAACTTATCAATGTCACCGATTAGTCTTGACTGACGGTGAATTACGAGGGCACGCGGACGGTACTGCCCCAAGTGGTTGAAGGTGGGTTCGTTCCAGAACTGCGTAGCCCACGGATGGCTCGCGAGGCGACGGGCGTCCACTTCCGCCAGAGGGTAGCCGTGCTGATAGTCCTCTTCCCCGAACTGCCTTGCGACGAGGTCTTGGATGCTGTAAAACAGATTGGGGTCCATATTTCCCCTCAATTTTTTCTGTCCCACCGCCAGTGCTTGGCAGTAGCACTGCATGAGAGGTTGTGCGAGCCGCTCCTGGACGCCCCTGCTGTCTTCCATCCCCGCCCCGCCGTAGACGACAAGCGGAGAGGCGTTGAAAAAAGGGCCACCGAGCCTGGGAGAGGAAAAGCTATTCAGCACCTTTGACGAGAGTTCCATCTTGCGACGGGTGTCGCCGTACCGGTCCACCCAGGAATTCGTCTCATCGCGCAGCAGCACCGCCTGCGTGGGAATGGTGAAGACCTCGCCCGAGTTGTAGCGATGAAAGAAACTCATGAGGGAGCCGATGCAGTCGCGGATGAGATGCCAAATATGGCTGTCGATCCACTTGGCCTTTGCGAGAAGGGCCAGCGCTGGAACGGCCTCCGCGTAGCCGAGCTGCCCGTCCAGCCGGAAAGCGTCGTCGCGAAGCGCCGCCACGGGAAAGGTGGCGTGCCGGTGCAACACCGACTCCCCTGCGTCGAAGCGGGTGTGGTCTACTAAGATGTCTCCCTTTTCCGTGGTGCACACGGGCACGCTCTCCGCGTAGTAGCGAATGCCACCGCCCCACGTGGTGTGCATCGTAACATTTCCTTTCTTCTTTCGAACCCAGCTTATGTCCTTCAGTTGTGGGGCGTGGGTGTCGCAGAACTCACGTAGCTCACGCAAGGAGCTGACGCGACCTATGGTACGGCTCATGTTCACAGGGATGCTAGCAAAGCGACGCTCGCCAGTGGAAAGAGGGGAGGCTTGAGCATTGGACGGTGGTAGGGGTGGCTGCTGCTGCTGCTGCGGCAGCGAAGAGGTGTCTGCGGCTGCTTCTGCAGCAGAGGCTTTACTGGCTTCTGGCGCAAATGCAAACAGCCAGATGAAGGCGGCAATGCAGAGAAGGAACACGACGGGAAGGATAAGAGCACGGGGACGTTGAAGGGCGCGCCGCGCGGCGAGTCTGACAGCACCGCTGCCGCTGCTGCGTCGATGAGACATCAGTGAGGATGCTTGATGTTGTGGTGTTGCTGATACTCCGTGCAGTCGCTCGTCTCTTTGATAGCCAGGACGCTTCATCGTGTCGGGAAGGGCAGGGGGAGGGAATGAGGAAGCTCTTTGGTTTGCAAACAAGAGAGGAAAAGAATAGGTGATAGTGAAAGGGATGATCTCTCTAGTAAAAAAAAAAAAAAAAAAGATGCCAGCGGCAGCTCGAAGATAAAAGATGAAAGAGCAAGGGAGCACTAGAAGAAATAATCAGGGAGCAAAAAAAAATAAAAAAGTTCAATGTATCAATGTGTCAATGGGTAGATCACTGCGCTCTAAACAGGCAGCTTAAGAGGTGATGATAATAATAACACTACAACCAACGAAGAAAATGTGCCAGCGAAAGAGAAAAACAACAACAACAGCAAAAATGATAAATATGAGCTAAAGCAGACAAGGTAAGGGTGGGTTGGATGCGAAACACACGTGTGCACTGGCGCAGGAAACGGACAGAGGGCTGTCCGAGCCCAATCGTGGTCCAGAAAAGACGACAACAATAGCGACAACAACACGGAACACGAAGACGAGGAGGTAAACGATTGCGTCAGCGTGCGCACTTATAGGAGAAGAGAGACTGGTTGAGCTCAAAGGTAAAAATAAAGAAGAAGACTTCAAATTCCTCTTGTACTTGCAGAGCATGAGAGTGCGTGTGTGTGTGTGAGAGAGAGAGAGAAAGAGGAGCAAAGCAAGTTGTTCTTTATATTCGTTTTCCCCTTGTAATCCAGTGTGGCGATGCACCGTTGCCCCCGAGCACCACCTCAAGATAAGGAAGTATCAGGCACAGGAACGTGTTGCGCTGCGGCACCCAGAGTTTGTGTACATCCATCTAAACATACGTAAACAGACGCACACAGGCACGAACGCCTGGCAGGACACCTTGTTTCCATGGGTTTCCTTCCGTGCTTTCTTTTTGTTTTTTCCCACAAACCCGAGTCGGATGAATTTCATCCTGTCATTCCTTTTGGTGCTTTCCTTTGCTGTTGGAATTCCCCGCGCAGTGAGCTTTAACATAACATCTTGAAAGAATTAAATAGCTTCACAAGGGGGCTTTGAAACACAAGGCGCGCAGTGCTACCCCAGTAGCTTGAGCGCTAACGTGTTCAGGGAGGAGAGTGAAAACGCGAAAGCGCCTGCGAAGGGAGAGAAAAGGAGAAACGAAGTTATGCAATTATTACATTATGAAAAAAAAAGGACAGAGGTGCGTGTGTAGAAAAAGATGTTGCCCATCATGTGTACAGCCAGGAGATATGTGGCTGTGTGTCTGCGGAGACTGTAGGTATGGCTGAGAGGAAGAAAAAGAGACGCTACAAGTGTAGCCAAAATCAGTGTGGTTGGCATGCCTTAAACTCTTTTTGTCATGTCGCGTGCATTGTGGTGCGTGCTTGGAAATAGGCGCGATAGTGGGGTGATGCAAAGAAAGAAACACACAAGAATAAAAAAACACGGAAATGCTAGCAGCAGCAACACCACGAAGAAGATGGGTTGCGATTAGTAGTGAATCAAACGTCGAAGGATAAGGTTGAAAACACACGCGCGGGAAGGTTAGTTTTGAGGTCAAGTTAAGAAAAGACGAGACGGGTTAACACAACGAAACCAAAGGAAGAGGGCGTGGAAAGATACGCATGAAACACTCGCGTCGCGTATCCTCGCCGAAAAAAAGAAATGAGTGAAAAGGAGTTACAAGAAACAGCGCAGAAGTTAACACAATCTTTAGAAGGAAGGAAATAGGAGCGAAGGCATGCCTTTGTCTTCGCGCATGCATTTTTGTTGCTCAGAAACTAGACGGTCAAAGACAGTACGTTATACCCTCCCCTGGGTGCCCTACGACGTTAGTCCGAGAAAGCGGCGGCAGGGTGGAAAGGAAGGAAGGAGGAGAAAAAAAAAAAGAGAGTCCAAAGTGCAATAGATGGCGACAAGAAAGTCACAGGTGAAGATGAGGTGTTTCACCAGAAAGCACAGAAAGTTTAGCCATGTGCATGCACTTGTGCAGTTACGTCTATATATTTTTTGTATAAACAGGAATGTACGCTTTGGTAGTAGACATCCGATCACTGTAGAAACAAAGAACGATTGCCCCACAGCAACGCGCGATAGATGCGTAAGAGCGTAATCCACGCCCTACATGGTTTGACGCTACGCGGAGTCTTCCCCGCTCTTGGCATCAATGATAGGGGAAAAGCGGTGCACGGTGCCCGTGAGAGGGAGACACCTGTCCAGGTGGGCGCGAATGCCTGTCAGGGTGAGCAGCACCTGATCCTCATTGTAGATGGCCGTTTGGTCAGTGAACTCGGGGAATGTCCAGACTATGGGTGACAGATCCCTGCGCATCAGCCTCCTCCGCGCTGTCACAGGATCGCGGATGCTCGGGCCGAACCTGACGTCTGTCGGGATAATGTAGTGATAGCCGAACCGTGAGTGTCGTCCCATGATTCGGTAAAGGTCGATCGGCTGGTCCACCACGACCCAAGGCCGGAACTCCACAACCGTTCGGCACCCCAAGGGAAAGCGGTCCATCCAGAAGCCGTGCGAGACGCCGAGGCCGTGCATGCCAACGACGAGATCCGCGTAGCGCCCCATGTGGTACTGCTGATCCAGTGAGTATTTTTCAGGAAAGACCTCCATCACGCGGAAGCCCAGTTGTTTGAGGTGGTTGATGTACTTGTCGTAGTTGGAAATGAGCCGCGACTGACGGTGAACCACGAGGGCACGCGGACGGTACACGCCCTTCTCGTCGAACGCAGACGACTCGTTCCAGAACTGCGAAGCCCATGGATGGCTGGCAAGACGACGGGACTCGATTTCCGCGAGGGTGTCTTCATGCAGGTAATCCTCCTCATCAAACTGCGTGTTAATAGCGTCTGCGATCGCATGGTACACGGCCGGGTCAATGGGCCCGTCCATGGACAGCTGCGCCGTCTGCACTGGCATTGCTTGGCAGTAGCACTGCGTGGGCAGATAGGCAAGCTGGGGGGCGGCGCTGGAAGGAGGTGGGGGGATGCCGACCTTTCCTTTTGCCAGGCGAACTGTTGGCGTTAGAGGAAAGAAGGCGCCACCTGTGTGGGGAGACGAGAGACCATTGAGCGCGCGCGCTGACAGAACTGTTCGCTTTGCGGTATCACCGTAGCGGTCAATCCATACATTGCCCTGGTCATGGAACATGACCGTTTGCGTAGGTAGTGTGAGAAGCTCGCCGTGGTTGTAGTGCATGTACGTCATCATGAGCTGTCCGGCGCAGTCCAGCAGAAGGTGCCAGATGTGTGTGGCAAGGAACCCACCAGGGACGAAAACACCCAGCGCCGGAACCGCCACGGCGTGATGCTGGCCGCGGCCCTCAATCGATGGGAACCACGCGTCGGTGAGCTCGCCAGGTGTGAAGCCAGCCCGTATCCACCCATTCCGTACGAGGGACATGTGGTCAGCGCTACCGTCGATGAGAACTTGACCGTGTTGGTTGATGCATACCGGAGACATTTGGATTCCGTGATTGGCAGTGCCGTATGCGGTGTGCGCATCAATGGACGGGTTACGGGATCGCGTCCAACTGGCAGTCTCCAGAGCGGCTGCGTGCTCATGGCAAAACTGTCGGAGCTCCGCGACGCTATGAACGCGACCGAGACGAGGATCACTGTCCTCTGTGAGCTTGTCTATTGTGATTGGCGTGTCAGATACAGGTCGATGAACACGCCGAGGAGTGCGTGTTGCGATGTGTGCTGAGCCGTTTGTTGGAGAGGCGTTGACGGTAGTCGGTGGGTTCAAAACATTTGCGGAGGTTGCGTGCACGAGCTCTGCGTCTTGCGGGGATTTTATTTCAGGGCCTTGGGTGCCCGTCCGGTGGGAAGGCGATGATGGTGGTGATGGGGGTGGAGGAACGCCATAGACACCCGCCAAAAAGAAGGCTCCCACGGAGAGGCTGATGAGTAGCAGGAGAATAGAGATGATTCCCTTGAAATGGACACGACACCGTCGGCGGGAAGAGGGTTTACCGTCCCAGAGCGTATGATGGGAGCGACTAGGCCTCATACGTGCAATGATGTCTGTGGGTGCGCCTGGGCAAACTTGGATTCCAGAAGGCGTTGCAAGGCTCGGCCCCAAAGGGATGGGTTGGTGGCCGAGAGAGAAAGAGAGATAGAGAGAGAGAGGAAGAAGAGGAAAAAGAGAAAAAAAGAGATGTGGGTTATTGCGATGAGTGCCAAAAAAGAAAAGAAAACGTACGTAACCACAAAAGAGGAAAGAGGACTTAGCACGTGTGGCGCTTTGCTGCGAGAAAGACGTTGCCAGTCGTTCCACTGCTGACAGAAGTCATACAAGAAGCAACAAACAAAAGGCAACAACAAAAAGAAGTGCGCAGGTGTTATGCGGTGAGTCCCCATGAGGCGTCATTTCATCCCTTCTGGATAAGGTAGTCGCGACGCGTGCCAATTCTACATTGCGTCTGCCCTGGTGAGCGCTTCTCTTCGACACGACATTTGCGTTCCTCGTTTTCTGCCTTGTTGTACTTTTATTTTTATTTTGGAGTGTTATTCGCTTATCCGTAGTCGTGTGCTGTTAGGACGCTGGTGCGTTGCGTGATGGCGCGTTGAGGCAGCACATTTGCCTCTTGTTTCCTACGATGGTTTGTCCTTCTTGTTAAAAGGCCAATTGCCTACCTGTGACTCTCGCCTCACAACTCGCACAACCTCCTCGACCCACTGTTTACCACTTGGCAGCAGAGGACGCGGGATTGCGATTAAGGGAGGTGATGGAAGGAACATGAGAGCGGCGCAACACAGCAAGGGCAACCATTCCTACGCAACGCAAGACTTATGTTGTGAGACAAGCCCAAGGAAAAGGTTCGTAACGCTATGCCTACTCCTCTCCTTGCTCTTTCCGTTCCGACTGCTGCTGTTGTTTCCGTTCTAAATTCGCCCGGTGCGAGGCTTCTTGTTTTTCTTGCCGAATGCGGATGTTCTTTTCGCGGTTGGCGACAATCTCCGCCTGACCCGGTCCCTTTGCTCGACGCCGCTTTTCGCACATGGGGGCCGCACGGAATTCCCCTCCCTCTCCTTCCTGCTGCTCCTGCTGTTGGTGTTGCTGTTGGTGTTGCTGTTGGTGTTGTTGTTGCTGTTGCAGGTGGTAGCGGTGCGCGGCCTCGCGGCGGCGCTGCTGGCGAGCGCGGTACTCTGTGTAATCCTCATTGTCAGCTAGCGTCGACGCGTCCATAAGCGCGCGCATGTCGTCGGTGGGCTTGCGCGGTGCGCAGTCGGCGCGTGACGGGGCGGGGGACGGCACAGGAGCCACCTTTTCCATTGTCACGAGGCGCCGCACGAACTTTAGTGAGAGGCGTTGAGGGAGGTTGGTGCGAAGCTGCAGCGACGGGTGTGTCGGAAGCTCGTCGTCGGTGTAGTGATCGGTGGTGGGGTGCCAGAAGGCGAGACGGCCTCCAACAGCCAGATGCTCGGCGGCGAAGAGGACGAGATCGAGCACCACCTCATCGGTGCTGTACTCCGCCAATTGACCTTGCCGCTGCGGTGGGTGGGAGGATGTCCCACTGGGCTGCTCCTTGCTAGCCGCTCCTGCTTGTTGTTCCCCCGTTTCCGCTGGTCCCGTGACAACCTTCTTACGCGGCTCCCGCAGGCCGTAGGGCGGGTCCGATAGGATCGCATCAAAGATGGGACCGGAGTCCCGACGCCACGCAGTCTGCCACGCAGAGAAGTTCATGCGAGCGCAGTCGGGAGGAGGCAGCTGGTACAGCGTGAAATTCGTCCGCATTGTCGGCAGCACGCGTTCCTCTGGACTCAGCGATGCCAGTTGTGTCTCCGTGTAGGCGGATAGGGCGAGCTGCCTCTGTTGCTGCAGCTGCGGGCTCGCCGCACCTTTTTTAGTCCCCGCACGCATTGCTCGGCCGTCCGCATCGGCACCGAAGGTGTGGGCGCCTGCCTGCGCCGCGGCCACGAGGAGGCTGCCGGTGCCACAGAACGGGTCCATGACAAAGTAGCCTGGCCGCACCCCGGCAAAGTTGGCGAGCAGGATGGACTCCTCTGGGGGCATAGAGGTTGTGCCAATGTACGGCCGTTTCTTGAGGTCATACCGTGCGAGGAGGTCGAGGCGGCCGCCGGTGCAGAAGGCCACGACATGAAGGACGCGAAGAATAGGACCGTTGGGCTCCCAGCGTTTCGCCCCTGGTGGCGCGGCTTGGGTCTCATGCTGAATAAGGACAAGAAAGCGGCGCTTGGGGCACTGCCAGTTGACATGGTTTCCTCGCAAGGCAGCGTTACGTGCGCCGACTCGGTGCAGAATAGCGTGCTTGTCCCCCTCTGCATACCGCTTGCCGGCTGTTTCCACCGTGTATGCGTAGTCGTCCATGGCGAACTGAGCTTCCTCCTCGCCCACCACCACCATCGCTGCGCTTGTGGAGGCAGAGGCTTGCTTCTTATCCACCGCACTGGAAGGGGATGGCGACGAAGGAGACGACGGCTTGTCATCCTCAGCGTCTACCAGGGGCAGGTGCTGCTCTCGCCACGTGTAAAGTGCGTCAAGTGACGGCGCCGCTTGCAGAAGGATGTGAATGCTACGAAGCAGGACACATCGCTGCGCCATCGCCTCCACCGCAGGGAGTGTCGCCTGGGATTCAAACACAAAGAAGGGATCGTCCGTGTCATCGTGCGCACCGTTGACAAGCCAGTGCAGTGGGTTCGCCTCTTTATCGTTGCTGCCATCAAGCAATGGTGCGACGACAGGCGTCACATCCACGCCAAAGGTGCGTGCCACGGTGAGAAACTCTGTGCGACAGAAGTGCGTCAGCGTAGGGGAGGACGCGAAGACGGCAACGAATTTCATGGCGTAACGCTACCTCTGATCTGCGTTTCCTTCAAAAAAAAAAAGAGAAGTGTGTGGGATACCGACTGAAGAGTATCTCAGTTGCCTCGTTCTTGGTTTCCTACCTCTTCCCTTGTTGTGTGCGTCCTTTTTTTTTCCTCCTTTTTCGGACAGTGGGATCAGAGGGCCAGGAGGAATGGATGAAATAAAATGGAACGAAGGAAAGGGAGAGGGTCACAGGAAGGAGCATGCGCCAAGGAATCCTTTTTTTCTCGTTTCGACGGCTTGTTGGAACAAGGAGACTGGTGCGCTCTGCTTGTACACAGTCACCGTTGGCAACCGTGATGGTGAAAGTGTCAGCAGTAGCAAAGAACGTCCTGCGCGACCACGCCGACCGTGAGGGCGTGGCACTTCCTGTCCTGACGGCTGTCGGTCACAGGGGTGTGTCCGACATACGAAGGATAGGAGAATGGCGAACAAGCCACTTGACGTTATACCGTGAAAGACTCCAGCTCGCCCAGTAAGGTACCGAACACCTTTCGATGTTGCGGTTTCGTTCGGTCTGGGTTCTTTTTCTTCATGATCCGGGCACCCTGGCAGAGCCGCTGTCAACAGAGCAAGGGCAACAAAACTCAAAGAAATGGAAAGCCGAGCAGATGATGACTGAGCTAGTCGAATCAGGAAATTTTCATACTTGTTGTTTGGGGTCGTTTACATGATGAGAGAAGAAAGCGGGAAAGAGAGAGAGAGGGGAAGGGTGTGTGATAACATTGACATCTTGCAGAGGTTCTCTTGACTGGCGTAGAGGAGAGAAAACCCTGCAGCGGGGGGACAGCACCCATAACAACAAAAAAACAAAAGGAGAAGGAACTTCAGCGTGGGAAGGCAATGGGCGTATGAGTGGGTACATGGACAGCACAGCAACAAAAAAGACCGAAATATACACGACAAAAAGAGAAGTCTCCTTCGTATAATTATAACAAAAAGCGGAAGTCAGGGAACGTGCACAGCCGCTCTAATTCCCGTTGGCGCTACTGCTGCCGTAGAGGGCGGCGAGCCGGGGATCCTCTGAGAGTCGCTGCGCAAGCAGTGCGTACTTCTCGCTGGCGTGATCAATGTGCTTAGACAGGCGTTCGTCCAGGACCTTCATGCGCCAAGTGGCTTCCTTGCAGTACTTGGCGAATTCCTCCGCCTCCTTGCCTCCTTCGACAGCGGCCACTTCGGCGTTCTTTTGGTACTGCAGCTGACGCGCGTTAAAGTCCTCCTTCTCGCGATCCATGCGACTTTGCATAATGTGTCCCCGCTGGATGAGGCGCTCCTTAAGCTCTGTCAGCGCGCCATCCCGCACCTGCTTCGCTTGCTCCGCGGTCAGCCGCACCTGCAGATAGTTGCCGTCGAAATCGCCTGGCAGGTCGAGCTTCGCGATGTACGGCGCAAGGTAATCCTTCCGAGATTCCTCCCGGCGAATCGTCTCCGCAAGTTTGCGCGCCCGCTCGGCTTCTGTTTCGCGAGGGCGGTTTCGCAGGGTATCGTAGACGCTGAGGACAGCCTTGACAAGCGCGTGGTCGTGCTCCAGGGTGAGTAGGATGCCGAGCTGCTCGTCCATGCTGGCACGCAGTGCGGCAAGGCAGTCCGACTCCGCCCCACTCAACCACTTGCGTTCGTTGAAAAGTTCAAGGTCGCTCGGTGCGGCTTGGCCGGGCAGCGTCACGATCTTCACAGGCGGCTCCAGCGCTCGCTGCGCCACCGACGACGCGAGGTAGTCCTCCACCTTGGAGGAGCCCTTGGCGAACATGTGGTACGGGCGAATGATGCTGTCCTCGCCGTAGTGGAAGAAGACCCACATCTCCCCCGACTCATCTGCTCCTTGCGGCCGCAGAAATTTTGTCTTGGCCACGTCCTTCTCTGGTGGTATATTCGCCTCTGCTGGGGCACGTTCGTATTTTTGGCTCATGCGGATCGGTTCAAGGCGTGGAAAATCCTTCATGCCGCTCACGCTGCTCGGGTTCACCACGGCATTGTGCGCGTTCCCCTCGCGCACCGTGCGTGGACGCGCAAAGGTGGCGGCCCGGCAGCAGAGGCGGTCCATGCGGCCGCGGTACAGCTCCTTCACCTTGCGCAGGCCATGCGTGTCGTAGAAGTATTCGGTCCGCATGGCCAGGCCATCCTCGCGTGCGCGCCAGTAAAAACGCAGCGTGCGCTGCTTGCCAGGTTCATGAATGCATTCACGCAGTCCCTCCACAGCGGCCCCGCGCGTGCGGCCGACGTCGTACCACTCCCACAGCAGGCGGTAGGATGGGCCCGAAGCCTCAACTGTCGCCGTCAAGCTCTTCCCTGTTGCCTGGGATTGACTCACGCTGCGGTCGTCCGGCGCCGCTACACCCTCCAGTTGTGGGAACACAGTGCGTCGGCGAAGCTTGTCGGCGCGATGAGCGTAGAAAATGTGAATCTGCGCCATATCGGAGTGTGTGCTGTCCGGCAGGAGCACCTCCTTCACCCGCAGGTCCGTCTGGGAGTACTCGGCATACAACTTCACGGTGGCGTTGGCGTAATGGAGCACCTTGGTGCAACCAGGGTAGCGGCTAACGAACTGGGTACGTGTCAGTGTCAGTGGCTCCACCCACGATCGCGGCACGTTGAGAATGCCTTTACCGCCCGCTGCTGCTGCTTGCGCCATGATGGAGGTGGAGGCGAGGGTGTTGCTGTACGTGGAAGCCCCCATGGACTCGGTCATGCCGCGGCGCGCTGTCGTGCCAGAGAAGGTGGTGCCCATGTTCTCCTTTTCCTCCGTGTCGGGCACGCTCGCGAACAAAGCTTCCCATTGTGAGGAGTCCTTCAGCTCATAGGAGAGGGTGCTTGGTGGAGAGCTTCGCCGGAGGTTGACGTAGTAGTTTTTGTCATTGAAGAGAGACTCAATGCCGGTGTAGAACTCATCCGCGGAGGAGAGCGGAATGGTTTCACCAGTCGAGGGTTCCACAAAGGTAGCCTGCTTCTGTGTCTTCCGTCCTCCCGGCAGAACAAGAACCCAACAATGGGCTGGACGTACCTGATACCCTGCCTGTGTCTTGTCTTGCGCTGTGGTGAGGTCTGTTTCCTTCTCCCCTTCTCCTAGGCTGGGGTCGTGAATGTCCCTTTCATCTTCTTCATCTTCAGAGTCTACCTTCCACGGGTCCGGATCAGACACCTGGCGAAGGCGTGGCCGCTCCTTCATGAGGGCGAGGTAATCAGGATCAACCTGGTCGAGTGGTGCATCTTCGTCGTCGGAGTTGACCTCCACAGGTAGGTCATTTACCCATGCCCTGTCATTTTGGTCGTTGAGACAAATCGCCGTCCGCGCGTACCCGCACACGACAAATGCGTTGTAGCCGATGCCGCGCAGGAGGGACACGAGCACCAAACTCATTTCTAAGCAGTTCCCAGTCTGCCAGTTCAGAGCGCTCGCAGGTGACGCCACCTGATGGGGAATCGTTTCGATGGAATCATGCATGCGTTCGTACAGGGACGGGTCATGGAGGGGCTCAAAGGTCATGTACCCAGCAACGTATGCGCTGCATTTTTCGAGGTCGAAGAGGGCGTCGTAGGGAATAGCAGTGGGGCGGATAAAGGTGCAGATGGGCTTGCGCTGGTTGCATTCATTCAGGGCTGTCAGTAGAAGCCGGCTGCGGTCCGGAAAGAACTTCAGGTACAACGCCTCGAAAGCTGTTGTTGCTGCTAATACTTCGTCCTCAGAACTGGAGTTCTTCTGATACGTCCCAGGCACCTTGCCTGATCTGGCGAATTCTTGGAACCGCTTTTCCCTGTCGCCGTTCATTTCCAGCGCGTAGGCACAATTTCAAATGTGTGTTTATGCAAGAAAGCACCTCGCACGCTGAGCCTAAAAGAAGTTTCAAACAGTGAATCTAGCACAGAAGCAACAGACGTTGTAAAACCAAGGTAGAGGAAGGATGGGAACGGTTCCATGGAAAGAGAAAGATAGAAGGGAATACATAACTGACGGAGGATCTGAGCGGATTAGAACATGTCGGAAGGTTGCGTGTACGGAGAGCACACAATAACACAGCTTCTCAGCGCTCTCTCCCAAGTACGCTTGATTGAGGTGTTCGTGCTCTCGCAGTGAGAAGTAAATACTCGCGCAAAGGAAACACATCGATGCGCTTGGAAGGGAGTCATATTCTTCCACCTGCTAGTTCCGTCGCCGGCCTAGCACTGATTTGACGCACGTCAGTCCTCTATGTCAGGAGGATCCTCGTCCGCGCGACAAAGCCTTTGCTTTTTAAAAGAGGAATTGGTATTGTTGTAGGTGCCTACAATAGACAAATGTGCAGGAAAGTGGAAAGAAGGGCTGTGCCGCAGCACCGAAGAAAGTGGACGGAAAGGGACGACCAGCCGCAAAAAAAGGGCGAAAGAGGGTGCACTCCCACCGTTCCTCTATCTTGCCTCCCTAGACCACGCGGACAGGGGTACAGCGTGAACCAGGCGTCCGTGGATAGGGAATGTTTGTTTTGCTAAGTACTAAACGCTAAGATGGGTTTTGTCGCAAAATAAAAACCGGAAATG
This sequence comes from Herpetomonas samuelpessoai, assembly GCA_030849835.1. Classification (NCBI taxonomy): domain Eukaryota; phylum Euglenozoa; class Kinetoplastea; order Trypanosomatida; family Trypanosomatidae; genus Herpetomonas; species Herpetomonas samuelpessoai. Next base: position 90,429 of record JASAOC010002046.1, read on the forward strand.
CTCCTGTGACGGAGAAAGACAGGAAGAGACAGGAAGAGAAAAAGAACAACGCGCTGACATCGAAACGAGAACCACAAGGAAGAGATAGCGTGAACAAAATCATTACCGAAATACAACGGCATGCTGTTTTGCAGCTCATCTTACTGGAGGTTGGCAGGCCTAGCGATCAGCACAGTCTCGTAGTTCTTCCGGCAGTAGAGATCCCAGTAGAACACACCCCACGCAGCGGAGGCAACACAGAGGAGGAAGCAGTAGAGGGGCGACACGGTGAGAAGGTTGATGTTACCAGGCATCGCAAGGGCACCCGCAATGGTCTTCGGTTTGAACTCTTCGTAGTTCATGAAGGCGGCTTCGTTACGAGCGCCGACCTCAGCACCCTTAGCACTACTCTTGTACTCGTGGGTAGAACGGGCGTGCTCCTGCATCGCCGTCATGTGAAACTCCTTGGCGTACTTCTCAGCTTCAACGCGCTGGGCGACATCTTTTTCGCGGTTGGGGTCGCGGAGGATCTGGGACGAGGCCAAAGCGCCGGCGGCAGAAAAGGCAAGACGGAGGGAAGTGCGCTGCATCATGTTTTCGTGCGTCAGGGAGTTGCGAAGACAGGAAGGACACTTGAGAGGGTGTGCGCGTGTAGGCAAGACGTTTGCGGAAAACAGAGAAGGTCCCGGTTCAGTTCTGGGAGCCTGAAGAAAACTGTTTCGAGACAGAGTACTAGGTGAAACTTTCTTTGATAGAAAGCAAGTTGATGAAGACAGGAAACGTAGCAACGGTGAAACACACAGAGGACGAGTTTTCGAGTCTTCGGGTTACAGGAATGCGGCGTTCTTGGTCGCTGGTTGGATGCAATGTGCTGAACTCTTTACCACACACGGATTTGGTAGATAGAGAGAACGAGAGAGAGCTATCAGACGAGTCCCTTTCAGCTTTTCCATGGTCACATTGATGCGTTTCTTTGGGTGTTGTATGTGTGACGGAAACGCGACGGTGGAACTGCGGGGAAATAGTGAGTGACAGAAACAACTCAAGGGCGACGTCAAATAATTACTGGCTTTTGAACCGGGGCAGGTAAAAGTCGCCATCCCCTTCGGCTCATCTAACGAACACCAAACGAAATACCGACAAGAGTCAACACCTTAACTCAAACAACAACAACTTGAACCTGATGACTGGCAAGGGGTTCATCACACCTCAAACAAAAGGTGACTACAACCGTAGAGAAGTGAAAGGCAGTGGATCCTGCGAGAGAGTCAAAAACGTGTTACAGACCTTTGGTTTCTCGAGAGCTCTAACAGTGGGGGCTTACTTGCTAGGAGGGTTGGCGCTCGCCTTCGCAGCCGAGGTGGCAACTGTGTTGAACACGGAGAGAGCCTGGGCGGAAAAGGTGGCAGGGTCGCTAACAGGCTGCGACATGACGACAGTGTTGGTCTCCTTGGCAAGCTCACCAAATTTCTCGATATAGCTCTCCGCGACTCGGAGAGCGATGGCCTGATCGCTGCACTTGGTCTCCTGGATCGTCTTTGCGACGATGGAGATGTTGTCAGCCACGGCGGCCGAGCGCACACGGGTGGCCTCCGCGTCCGCTTCCGCGTTCTTGAGAACCGTGTACTTTTGGGCGTCCGCGGCAAACTGCTGGGCAATCTTCAGGCCCTCTGCGCGGTTGGCCTCTGCCTTCGCCTCACCCTCGCTGTCCAGAATGTGCTTCCGCTTTTGGCGCTCGGCTTCTGCCTGCAGATCCATCGAGCGCCTCACCAATTCGCTCACGATAATATCTCTAATTTCATAACGCTTACACTCGATGCCCCATTCGCTCGCTTCGCGACGGAGAACGTCGACGATGCTCCGGTTGAGGCTTGCCCGCTCCCGAAAGAGATTGTCGAGTGGCATGCGGCCGATTTCGCTGCGCATGGTGGTCTGTGCCAGATTAATCAAGTTATAAATCGGATTCTCAATGTTGTAGCTCGCTTTCTGAGAGTCCACAATCTTCAAGAACAGGACGCCGTCAATCTCGACCATAACGTTGTCCATAGTGATCGCAGACTGGTTGGGAATTTCGATACCTTGCTCCTTCACGTTGTAGTTATACCGAATTTTGTCGATCACTGGGATGACGATCCACCACCCCGAGGCCAAGGTGCGGTGGTAGCGTCCGAGACGCTCCACCACATACTCGTGGCCTTGGGGGACGATGTTGAAGAGTGTGTTGCGTGGTGGACTTTCCACAAACGACGACGGATCCACAAACGTTTTGGGACTGCGCGACATCATCATCTTGGATGGAGAGGATCCTTGCGGGTAGCCGCCGCTGCCGCTGCCTCCGTGGGCCGCGCCATACGCACCGGCAGCAGCCTGGGCGGTGTAATGTTGCAGACAAAGGGTGGTGCGACGCATTGGTGATATTGACGAATACCAGGCTCAACGAAAGAAGAGGGAGATACTGTATATCAGGGAGAGGTGCTTTCACGTGAAAAAGAAACCACTTGATATAAACGCGCGGAAATATCCTTTTGAGAGAAGAGACGAGGGTAGAAAACGAAGAAGGAAATGAGAATGAGAGAATATGGCAACAAAGCTTGTCCGTGTGAGAAACCAGTTTTTCATTGTCATGCCTAGCTTTTTCGGAACGTCCTGCAGACGAAGAACTCAGTCACACCACGCGCGGTCACGGTGGGAGGATTTCACATTGTAGCGTGGGGATTCAGTGGGCGTACAAATCAACGCGACACCACCGCAGTGGGAGGACACTTGTGTTACTTGCCACCGCCGAAACTCATTCGCGAGGGTGGTGATTGTGCGTGCTTGGGTGGTCGTGGTTGTTGGGAGGATGAATTTGAACCCCCCCTGGAGATCGGGTCGTTAACGGTAAAGAGGGCAGTGAGAGGAAATGGGGCTGTGTGTGTGGGGCCGGGAAAAGGGGGGGGGGGGGAAGGCGGCGGGGGAATGGGGGTCAGGAGGAGGGAGGGCCTATTAAGTTCCCCTCTACCTCGCGCCGTTCCCCCCTCTTTCTTTCGCCCCCGAATCTCACCCAATCCCTGATTTTTCCCTCCAGGTGTGTTTTGTTTTCCCTCATGTGGCCTCTCCGCACCCCCGCCTGTCCGTCCCAGATTTACACTGGGGTGAGGCCTCCACACATATACATTTGGTGTTCTACCCTTTGGGAAATCCGCGCACGCTTGATGAGCTTTCCTTCTCGCAGGTCGTTTTGACGGAGCCATGTTTACCAGTCACTGACTTTCTCCATACAGCAAACAGTCTGTTCCGCAGCGTTGGCGCTTGTCACACCAGCGAATGAATCCGCCACCGCCCGCCACAGTTCGCGATGCACTTAGATTTCATCTCTCTGTATTTTCCTTCACGCTTTCTTGTCCTTGCACCAAATAGAAACACAGTTACTCCCCAAGACCTATAGCTGCCATCTTCTTGCCTTTCCTCCGCATTGCTACAGTAATTCATTGTACCCGCAGGTGTAGCCAAGCTAGTCAAAAAAAAAAAAAAACAACAACCCGACAAGGTGATCTTCTACAGGAGGAACGACGGGTGTACGCACACAGAGAGCATCCCAGGTGTGCCAATGTTTCGCCGCTCTCTCAATTCGCTTGTGTTCAAGCGTTCCGTTCTCTTGTTGAAGGCACCCGCTCGCTCGAAAGATGCAAATGGGCTGAACACCACCACCAATGCTGACGAGATGGAAATGCTGGACGAAACGCCATCTCCCAAGGTAACTGTCGTTACGACGGACAAAACCCACGTTGTCCCCGAAGTTGCGCTAAGGGACCTTACAAATGCTATCGCACGTGCCCAAAAGGCGTTCTTGGCAGGTGAGCACGGTGAGTCTTCCGATGCGTACTCGGAGACCTTCTTCAACATCGTGAACACTGCTTACGAGAGCAAGTTTCAGCACGAGCAGCAGGTGGAGGTGGAATCCTACGTTACGAAACGCCGTGCTCACTATGAGGACCGTCTTAACGAGGAGACGGAAGAGTTCCGGCGGGAGCGTCGCGAGGTCCACGATGAACTTCAGCGTATCGAGTGCGATCGTTACAAAGAGGAGTTGATCAAGGATGTGGCAGAATTCGCTACACAACGTCAGAAGGATTGCGAGGCCCGCCTCCAGAAAGATGTGGATAAGTACCACGCAGCACTGAAATCCTACCGTGCACGTCAGGCCCAACGCGCTAAAAACGCAGCGGGCGACGCCAGCTTTGATGACCTGGAGAAAGACCTCCTCGCGAATATCAACGCCACTGTGGAGGATCTTGAGGCGGACACGGTGTTGCTGGACTTTGGACCGGGTGCCAAGGGCTTTGGTAACGACTTGACCGACGAAGAGATTTTAGCCTACGTGGAGACTCGCCTCCGATTTTACGAGAGGACACTACAGGACGAGATTGACTACTACACGCACCGCCGTCGTGCTTTCTATGAGGAGTTGATCCAGGCCCGCGCTGTTCGCCATGCTGCAAAGATCCGATCCGATACGGAAAAGTACCGCGCGAAACGTTCCACGTATTACGAGGAGAAGCTCGGCAAGGACGCGATCTGGATGGCGAAGAGCTTCCAGGGGCACTACGAGCGTTGCATTCTGTCGTGTTACGCTCGTCAGGCGTGGCTCATGCATCGTCTTGCACCTACTTCCAACATCGATCCTGTGTCGGATGTGTCGAAGATGAGCCTTGGGGAGCTCAGCGATAATCTTCCTTTGGTCAAAGTGTTGGATATTTACGCCACGGAGGCTATTCAGGAAATCTCACGTGATGTTTTCCTGAAGGCCGCGCGTCGAATTGCTGGTGCGGCGCCCAGCACCTCCTCTCCGGCTTCGGTGGAGTGAGTGTGGTCAGTTCACCCAGGCGGTTAGCCACAAGTTTGCAACACTAGCTGTTGAGGATCAAGCCCAAGTACGTACGCCTGTGTAAGGACCGAGGCGTCTGGGTGTCTCTCTTTCGTCAAATTTCTCATAGATTACTTTTGGCTCGTTGTCAGCTGCTTGGCGCACACAGTTTTTCTACTGCTAAATTGCGTTTTGGTTTGGTGACAGCCTCTCTACCCCTGTTTCATTATTTTCTTCTTCCCCCAAACTTGCCTATAGACGGAGTGTTTGCCGGACGCTTTGTTGTGTTTGTGATCTGAAGCGATGGGCGAGCATTCCACAGTTTCTTGTAGACGCGAGGCCCACACGGGTCCATTCTCTTATCACATTCTTTCTCACCTTCATGTGTTTCCAGTTTCTTCTCTTTCCTTCTTTCAAACACGGTACCGTATTTTGGCCCCATGCGTTCTAGGTGCTTCTTTAGCGTGTAACGTGGCTTTTCCACCTTTGATTGCACTTTACCAAGTCCTTTCACCAGGGATACGTAGAATAAAACGAGAGTGACACATATCCATGTATAGAAAGGAAGTGATAAGAAGACAATGAGGTGACGAGGCTGGCTCACGACTGACGCTCGCATATGTTATATGGCAAAACTAACTTATGAGGCAACGACGGCATCTTCGGCGATTGAACCAGGTATTCCCGGTCTGCTGCTTCCTCTGCCCACACTCCTTGGAACGTGTCGCGAGAAGCAGGAGGGTAGGGTGACTGGGTGACGGAGAAAATGAGGTTCTCGCGACGGCAAATAGGATCGGTTGTGCTTCCGCTCGCACCGAGTAGTAGAACACCAGGCATGTGGCCTAACTATCCGTCCAACCGTTCCAGTTTGTTATTTCACACATACCTATTTGCTCCAGTAGTACTCCCAACATATTGAAAAAAGGTTGTATTTTTCTCATTATCATTCCTTCACCCTAACGTGTACTGTGCGGCTCATGTTTAGGCGCTTTTCTCTCCTCTTCTCGCAGAGGCCCTCCGAGGCATACCGGCAGATGGTCGCCGCTGGCACGATCACCAGCGACCCAAGTCAGGTGGTTGCACTTCCTGTGTTCGATAGGCTATATGACGATCTTGTGACGTACACCAAGGAAGCCAAGCGGAATCCGCCTCCCAAGCGTCAAGTTGAGTTGCGTCCTCCTAATCGCCTTGGAATCGTACCATCCTTCTTCCTTCGCCGCGAGCAGGAGAAGAAGGTAAATCGCGCGCTCGACCAGACCGGCGCGGACGATGATCCTAGCACGTACCATCCACTGTCGAAGGTCAAGGGCCTTTACGTGTACGGTAGTGTGGGGTGCGGGAAGACGTTTCTGATGGACCTTTTGTATAACAACGCTCCCCCAGAGATCAAAAAGACGCGCATCCATTTTCATCAGTTCATGCTTGACGTGCAGAAAACATCTCACAACATTCGTCACAAGACCAAGGAGGAGAAGCAGGACCCTAATAACAGGGCTAACATGGTGAGCTACAACACCAGCGACGATCGCCGCCGAACCCCTGCAGCAGAGATTGACCTGTTCGACGAACTTGCTCAGCGCATGATTTCAGATGTGGAGCTGCTGTGCTTTGACGAAGTTGCTGTTGCTGATGTCGCCCATGCGATGATTCTGAAGCGACTTTTCAACGCGTTCTACAAGATTGGTGTGGTTGTCGTGTTTACGTCGAATCGGGCACCAGACGATCTATACCTTGGCGGTCTCAACCGCGGAGGTTTCCTACCGTTCATTGAGCTGGTCAAGAAGCAGAACAAGGTCTACCATATGGTCAGCAGCACTGACCACCGTCTACTGGGACATGAGGCAGACACGTACCTTTCTCCTCCCACACCAGAAAATGAGAAGAAGTTTGACAACCTCTTCCTTGAGATGTGCAAAGGGTTGAAGCCTACGGAAAAAGTTCTGAAAGTTTTTGGCCGCGACGTCGAAGTTCCGCGAGCAGTTGGTGGCGTGTGCTACTTTCATTTCTACGAGTTGTGTGGTACGGCTATGTCTACAGCAGACTACGAAGTCATCGCTAAGACTTACCACACCATTTTCATCAACGGCGTTCCTCAGTTCCCTTACGAGAACACCGACGTGAAGAATCGCTTCCTCGTACTCATCGACACCTTCTATGAGCACCGTTGTAAGGTGATCATCTTAGCACAGGTGCAGCCCGCTTTGCTCCAGGAGAGTGCTGAGGAAGCTGCCAAGGCGTTGGGTGAAGGGGCCGAGGAGCGTTTCGACCAACTCTCTGAGTTTGAGCGTGAGTCGGGGAAGAAGATGATGGATTCCAACGATGGCTCCTTTCAGATGGAGCGGTGCGTTTCACGTCTGTACGAGATGCGCTCCAAAGAGTACCTTGAGTCGCCACACAAGCATGAGGAAGTCGATATCAACACCGAATAGCATGCCACGTCGGTTCTTGTTTTCGTTTTGCACTGTTCTGTCTTGGCGCGTTCACCTTTCTACTCTGCACACAAACGCTTTGCGGCCACCCAACCACAGACTTCTCTCTCTGCTTCTTTTTTTCTTTGTTGTTGTCTAGGATCCACCATGTCTCTTTCCCAATGTACTTACTGTCTTTATCTGTTAGTTTGGCTTTGTTTACGTTGGCTCACATGACCATTACCCTTGTTGTTCCTGTTCGTTGACTTTTCCCTATCGCTTTGCCCGTTTTAGTTTTGTCCCGCAAGTCGGACGTTGGCCCTCTCATGGTCCACTTCATGCTCTTGACAAGTACGCAGTCGAATCCCAGAAACCACCGAAAGGAGTGACGTCCTCCTCACTCTCTAGACTTGGAAACTTCGCTAACCGGATGCCAGAGATATGTCGTTCCACTACTGCACCACAACGTTTGTGTCTTCGCGCAGCGTCAGATACGGCTGCCCAAGTTTGCTACGCTTTTGAATTGGGCTCGTCTCTCTTTAGCTTGTTCAACTCTGCATTTCTCTCAACAATACCTCATGTCTTTGTGGGGTACTTCGCGTGCATCCCTTGAAGCAATAGAAGAGGTTCATTAGTATACCCAGTACAGCCCTCCATCACATAGTCTTTTTCTTTCTCTTTTTCATATTCCTTTCTTTTCAGTCCGTTTTTTCTTCTTTCCACATCGCTTAAACTAGGGAGCACACTTTTTAACGCTCTCAAGTGCGGCGTGACCACTTGAACTCTATCTCTCTCTCTCGCATTTTCAATTTTAAGCGCACACCCACGTACCGGTATAGGCGAATCTACTTGCTCCATGAGATCCACCACATTCGCTGTGGCCTGGCTTGTCGCCGCGGCAATGTGTCTCGTGAGCTTTCCTGCGGCACCCGTCAAGGCAAACGTCACCCCGACTGACGATTTGCCCACTGGTGTGATGAGAGGCCCACTGCTACACGAGCACAGCTTTCAAACTCCCCTTGTTAACGACTGGTGGGAGGAGGGAGTCCCTCATTACATGATTGGTGGCTCCACCATCGCCAATGAGAAGTTCCTGCGCCTCACCACGAACAACCTCGATGACAATGGCTTCGCGTTCAACACCGCCCCTCTGGATCATGAAGACTGGGAGGCCCGCGTGAAGCTTTCTGTCCGCCCACCGCCTCCAGCTCTGCAAACCAATAACGACCCCAGCATCAAGTACCAGGGCGGCGAGGGCCTCGCCTTTTGGTATCTGGATCAAGCCATCGGCGACGACCACCAGCACGTGGTCAAGTACAGCAAACCCATCTCCGAGGAGTTGGATATCGAGATGAAGGACATGGACAATCCCTGGCGCATCGCCGACGCATTGTTAGCACCCGATGACCGGGATGACCTCTACGAAGGGATCGCAGACGAGGACCTCACCGAGGCGGAGCGCCAGGCACACCACGAGGCGCAGGAGCGCAAGGCGGAGAAGCGCAAAAAGCGGGAAGAGCTGTTCCGCCGTGTCTTCAAACGCGGGACATCCATCGACGATAGCGATATGGAGCCGCGCGTGATGGGGGTGAAGCACTCGGATTTTGCCAAAGGCTTCGCCATTGTGCTCGACTCCGTTGGTGATGAGGCAGCACACCTGTCCGAGCACAAGGCGAAGGGCGACGCGGTTGAGCACCACCACCACAAGCCTTCCATCTCGGTGTTGCTCAACTTGCCGGATCACAAAGCGGATTCGGCACAGAAGATCAAAAACAACTTCCATCCTTCTGAAGCGAGCTTTCGCCAGATGCCTACAGTGCTCAAGTGCGACTACGACTTTCGGCAGGAACCGTCGAAGGCCTACCTCGCACGTCGTGCGGCGGCTGGCGGCGAGGAGCCCGCGGACGCTGAGGCAAAAGCCCTTGCGGCGCCCGAAGAGCCCGTGGAGCTCATCGTGCGCTACTATAAAAAGAAACTCTCCATCGTGGTGCGCCGCGAGGACACCAGCAAGCGTAGCATTCTCCGTACCAACAACGCGCAGCTGGCGGAGCATGACCAGCAGGTGGAGGTGCAGCGCACGTACCGCGAGACGCTGTGCGGCGAGCTTTACCCCATCGTACTGCCACCAAAGTATCACTTTGGGCTCTCTGCCAGCACGGGCCGCCGACCTCGGAAAGAGCGGACCCAGGAGGAGGATCTTTTCCAACGCCGTCGTACTGGCACTGTGATGCACGTGGATGTGCACGACGTTTATGCGTTTGAGTTGCGCGAGCTCGGCACCGACCCCAAGGCCATGGGCTACTCCAAGACGATACCGCTGGAGCACTTCAATTACGATCAGGATAAGCGGGAGCGCGAGCACTACTCGCGACAGATTCCCGTAGAGCCAGAGAAGGAGTAGCATAGTCACAGGCCCTCGTTTTCACGCCTGCGCTACCACAACAAAGGCGTCTTTCTGTGTGCGTTCTGTCTACTTTTCTCTGTTTCGTGTTTATGTTTCTTCTATCTCTGGGCAACTTTATTTGGGGTCAAACCCTTTTTTCACTCTTTGGCGCTTCCAGATTCCCGTTGTCGGTTATTCTGATTATTCTGAACTTGGGCGTGAAGGAGCGTCACCACGCGCTCTTTTACATGTAAATAGACATGGTCTCCCTCACTCTTTCGTGCTCTCGGACTTCAGACGTACGCTCCATGCTAGGGAGCCGTTTCTGCCCAGCCACTCGAGTCTCTTGTTCTTTTTCCCCATCTCTTTAGAGTGTGCGCTACTTTTCCACTTCTTACTATTCTACTTTTCTTGTATGTGCCATCCCCCCCTCTCTGTCTGACTTTCAAGTCCGCGCCATCTCACGATACTCTCCCTATCCACTCTCTACTTTTCGAGTCCCTCTTGCATTGGGAATTTGTTCTAGCGTTATGTGACGTGTGGGGTGATTCTGCCGGATGGGTGAGGATTGTGTGTCATGTGCTGCACCCACCATTTTTGTTTTGTTTCCTTTCTGTCTTGTGCGTCTATCTCGTACTTTGTTTATGGGACTGTGTGCATGCTTTGCTCCCTGACGTTAACAACGCATACGGGTACCCCACAACCTTGGGCGGCAGCGGGACAATCACAGAAGCGGAAACAGCAACAACAGCAACAACAGCAACAGATAAACAACCAAGGAAACACACTAGAAAAGAGAGAAAGAAACCAACATAATACCACCATAAACACGTCGATGGGAGAGAAACGCGAATAAGGTAAGCTGCACTTCCTTTTGGCGGTTATTCGCAACGTCTTCTCCCTTTGGGGGCACGAAACGACAAGAAAGAAGGAGACACAACGGAAGAGTCTCCAGAATGCGGCAGCTTATGCAAGGCACCCATTGACTGACCTCATGCGTTTGTTGGATATTTCGCCAGGCAGAGCAAAGCGGTCAGGGAATGAGAGACACTCAACACTGTACAGTCACCTAAAAAAAAAAAAAACAACAACAAACGAGTTTCCCGTCAGCTGCACCTATCGCTGGGTCTGTCCTTTCCTTTCGCTATCTCTTCTTATAGAAAGCTGCGCAGCTTAACTAGTTCTCTTTTTTTTTTTTTCAGGTCGTTTGGGAAGTATTCCTTCAGCCCTCTATTTCCTTCAACCTGTGTCTTTGACTTCTTCCCGAGGCATTTTGTCGGTCTCTCTTTCCCTCTTCGGTGTGCCTCAAGGTAAAGAACAGAAATCTTAGCCTCTTTGCACTGGCCTTGTATTTGTTCTGTTGCGCATTCCTCCCTCTAACATCACTCGCAGAAGCATGTCCGACGACGGTGAACAGCCGGGCACTACGGAGCTGCCCCAGATCTGGCAATTCGTGCACCCTCACTACAATGACGCGGACACCAGCGACGGCGACGAAGAGAACGGCAGCTCTGATGATGAGGCTGCCGCTCCCACGGGCCGCACCACAGCCCTGGACTACGTCAAGCTATCCCGTCGGGCACCGCGCCTCGGCCAGCTCGTGCGCTTTCTCAACGACGTGGAGGACGAGGAGGAGCTGCAGCAGCTGGTGCTCGAGCGCGACCCTGTCACCCAGCAGTCCCTCCTGCAGTGGGCGAGTCTGAATGGGCACTTTATGCTCGTTGAGTACCTGGTGAAACGACTGCGCCGCGGCGCCTTTTCTTTTGACCCGGACTGGGAAGAGGTGGTCGTCTTCAACCGCTGGGAGGAGATGCGCCCGGAGCTACCCGCCGCCGCAGATGTGGTGGAGCGACAGAAACAGCGGGAGCAGGAGAAGGCAGAGCGCATGGCCGCCCGTGCTGCCGCGGGGGCAGACTCTGAAGAAGAGGATGAGCCCCTGGACGACGACGAGGAGGAGGAGCCAGAGCCGATGCCGGAGGAGCTGGTCTATGACAGCCTAGACGAGTTCCACGACCAGTGGGGTGACCGCGGCGTTGGCATGGTCAAGCGCATTGGCGAACTAGGCGTCTACCATGGGGCCCGGCTGCGCGACGGGACGAAGGA
>JASAOC010002047.1:0-102643 GCA_030849835.1 Herpetomonas samuelpessoai
GCCACAGCAGGCGTGGTGGACCTCCACGACGGAGCGCATGGCTGTCTTCAAGACTGCGTGGCGCCGCACTCGCAAGACAGACAACCTGAAGCAGTTTGTCGTTGCCCGCGCACCCGCCGTCGCGGAGGATGTTATGGGTTTCTCTAGCCTTACAGGACCTCTGCCCGCATCCTACGCCAAGGATGCGACTCTCTTGTAGAGACGTGGTTCGTTTCTTCTTTTTCCCTTTTATCTTTGCCCTCCACTATGTGGATACCCGATATCAAGGTGTTTCTTGTGTTTTTACAAAAAGCGAAAGCAAAAAAAAAGCTTTGCAATACAGTGGCTTTTCGCCCAACATTGTCATCCTCTTTTCTCGTCTGGACCACAATTTCTTTCTCTACTTCATTTTTTTCTCTCCTTCTAATGGCATAGAGGTGGGGTGGTCCTTCGCGTTCACTGCCCTCTATTTTCAAACGTGATCCTTCTTCTCCCTGCCGTCTTTCCATCTTCATAAAACCACACATCGCTATAGAAAGCGTCTGGCGCCATCCGGTGGCGCGCTTTTTCAGTCGTCATACTGTCGCCTCTCCTTCCCCTCATCTATACAGTCTTCACTTCCATACAATCGCACAAACATACACAAATCGCAGACAAAGGGAGAACATCACTAGTACCAATAAAGACGCCGCCTCGCAGCTGCGATGACAACGTCACAGTTTTAGAAAATAGAAAGCAACGGCGTTCGTCTGGACCGTCGACAGCAGTTTCTGACGCGTCCACATCACTTCTGAACCGTGCTCATGTCCTTCTTGGACATGGCGAGCCTCACATCAAGGAGATAGATGAGTCCGTGGTGCGCTCTAAAGGAAATTTAAAAAAGCGTGCTTGCTTCCTATGAAACTGTTTGCACTAGCACACATCTTTCCTTCTGTCGAAATCTTCCCTTTGCTCGGCATCGCACCTAAAGCAGCGGCCATAGAAGATAGTCGACGTTCCGTCGGAAAGGGTGGAGGTTCCTTCTTTTTCTTTTGAGGCTGTCTCCATATTCCGTCGTAGCACCTACACCTGTACCACCTGTGTGATTGTTTATTATTATTTTTGTTTTGCTTGTGACAATTGCCCTGGTGTAAAAAAGGAAAAAAAGATACTTCTGTCGAGTACCGATGGAACTCCCTTCCTCCTCGGCACCAGAAGACGGACCATCACCCCTGCCCTTGAGTACATCAGCGTTGCCAGAGCTGCGTCTCCTTCATGTGGTGCGCTATCCTATCGATGGAATGCAAACCATTCCTGAAGCAGTACACACCAAAGCTGTAAGTACGGAGCCGAACCTCTCGTTTTCGCAGCACCCGCAACCTCCCAACGCTTCCTCCGCATCCCTATCGTTGGCAGGAGAAACGGGGCCGTCTTCTGGTTCACGGGGAACCGCGTCAAGAGACGCCACGGAAGCCTCGCTGCAGCCTGCCGGAAGCAACGCCAGCTTCGGACCCGCTACACTCTTACGGAATGCGGCCCGCGCTGTGGCAACAGCCGTGGGTGATGCCACCAGCGCCAGCTCCACGCACGCGCCAGCCAAGCCCGACGCCTCCCTCCTGACCACAGCAGAGCTGAAGTCCTTGAAGAGCGCCCGGACTGCCTCGTGGGCAGCAGTCGATTGGAAGGAGATCCTCTGGGTGAAGCAGCGCTCCTTTTACTCGGGACACGGCTATCAGTCACCGCATCTAGAACCACCGCCAGAGCAGCAGCAGCAGCAGCAGCGACAACCCCGTTCGCCTCCCTCTTCTCCTTCGTCACGCCAACTCTCTCAGCCGACATCGGCAAAGGAGGAACGCCAGACAGGTACTACGGCTACCTCACCCCCCTCGTTGATTTCTCAGTGGTTCAATATGCACGCAGACGCGGACGGACACCGAAACCGTACGAAACCCTCCACACGCTTCCGATCGCAGCAGGAGCATGCGTCTCCCGCAAATGAAACAGCCGAGGCATTCGTGCCACACAGCGCTGGGACGCTTTTCTGGATCCTCTACGGCAAACGCAAAGTGCAACGCGCAGAGGAGAAGGCTTCTTCAGTACCTCAGACACCACAACACCCCTCCTCTCCTGCTGCTACGGATACTGGAGCACACCCAGCGGTCCTCTCCTTCACGTCCCCTTCCGCCAGCGCGGCGCAGCGGCCCTTCATCTCCCCCGCCGTCGTCCCCGCACACCTTTGCCCGTTGGAAGAGCTCATGCCTGGTTGTCTCACATCCCTGACAGTGGAGGCTGTATCGGAAAAAGAGGAGAGCCCATATGTCATTCTGTCCGTCGCCATATACGAAGGCGGCTTCTCGCACGGCGCCTTCCATGGCAGCGGTCGGCTCACTGTGTTCCACCGCTACGTTCTGGAGTGCCAATGGTGCCAAGGCGTGCCGCTGCTGACGGAGTGCTGTTACGGTGGCGCACCCTGCGTGCTGCGATTTATTGCCCAGCACACGGCCACCTTGCTCCCAAGCAACGCCTGCAGCAGCAGCAGTGGTACAGACACCACGGGAGAGGCAGCGGAGCAGCGAACGGGAAAGAAGAAGGAAACAGGCACGTCAGTGCCACCGCCCGCCTCCTCCTTCATTTCATTCCGAAAGCATGCCCTCGGGTACGCCCTCTGGGAGCCACCGAAAGCAGAGGACGCCCCTGCGTCTTCGGCAGCGGCGCCACCGCGGTTCCTCTCCACGCTTGTCTTTGGCAATCAGTATATGGGTTCCTTGACGGTTGCCATGACCGTCGCCGCCACCACCTCCGCCGCATCGACCGCCGTGGCCTCTCTGCAGGCCATGTCCAACTTGCTGCTTCTCCCCCAATATCAGCAGTCCCAGACGCCGTCAACAGACGCACCTACCGCAGGGGCGCCAGGAGGGATGGCACCACGGGGAAACCCTGTGGAGGAGGTGCTCCTCTCGCACTGGCGCGTGCGGGATCGCCTCTTCTGGACAGAGCTCATGTCCTTTATACCCGACGGCTTTGGTGAGATGGCCTTCTCCTCTGCGGGAGAAATCAGGCAGGGAGCCCCGGATCCGAACACCGCCAGCAACGTTGTGGTGAGTGTGGGGCCCGCAGGAGCATTGCTTGGCGCGGCGACAGGGGCGACGCCAAAACCTGCCGCACCCTCTGTATTTACGTCAGCGCACCACCCCACAGCTCGTGGGCTCCGCGAAGGCGAGCTCATGGGTCGTTATTACGGCGGCTGGCGCAACGGTCGACGACACGGCTTTGGTGTGGATTGGGACCGGCCTACGGGCGTCCTCTACGTGGGCGTCCACCATCGCGACGTTCGCCACGGTGCGGGGTACCTTGAGGTTGACGCGACGGGGACGGCCTTCAGTGCGTCGTGGACCAAAGGGGTGATGCAACCACCCGCCAACGTGGCCCTTACGCCAGCGACGCCCGGCTTCGCGCTGCAGGGCGTTCAGTGGCCGCCGACCAGCGGGGTCAAGCCTTCCCCACCATCGGGCCCCAAGCCCCCAGCCCGCGCAGAGCCGACCTCCCACACATCATTCTTTGCCTTTGACCAAGCGACGCTGACGACGTCACGGCACTCGGCGAGCGGGCTCTGGGAGCCTCTGTTCGCCACACTGGACGTGGTCCTGGCCCAACTGGCCCCTGTGAAGGATGAACTTCTTCACCTGGGTGAGACCAGTACCATCGGCCCCGCGGAGGCCCCACCACAGGCGGCACCGCCTCTGGTAAGCCCACAGCTCGACCCCATCATTCGCGCGGTTGTCGCGCTGCCCGAGTGGCGCGCAGCCCTCGCGACGTTTCAGCGCGCGTTTTACTTTCTCTACGGACGCTGCCCTGGACACAAGGATTCAGGAGAGACAAAGGCCACGCTCAAGGGTCTGGGAAAGACAACCGCTCGTGCAGCAGCAGCAGCAGCGACGGTCTCGGCATCACTTGCGCCGTTTGCAGACCTGATGGCGCGTGGGCAGCGGACCAAAGCCGCTGCCCTCTTTCTGGGCGACCGCCAAACGGAGAGTGCCTCGCCCCCGGGCAGCACCGGCATCCATCCCAACGGCAATGAAGGGGGAGCATCAGACTGGCCCACACCCTCGTGGTGTGACCTGGTAGGCCTCCGCACCGATCGAGTGCCGCCCTGCCTGCACAGCAACGAGCCCGGAGCCGTACCCCTCATCCACTTCACGAACTTCCTCCCAGGGCCCCGGGCCTCTTCCCAGCCGCAGAGGGGAAGGTCGTTGTCGTGCTCCTCGGGCACCAATGACCACGATCTCTTCCTACACTTTTCTCGACCCTGCATGCACTGCCTACTCCCTACGACATCAACGGATAAGCAGCTGCGCACCACCATCGACTCGCGTGACAGCCTTGCCAGCCAACGAGGATTGTCCGCGGGCCGCGTCTTTGATTTGGCCATGCACGCGGTCGCAAGCTTCGTTTCCTCGCTCCGGCTCCGTTTGGTCTCCTACATCGCGGCCCATCCAACGGCCTGTGATGTGTCGAGTCATCAGTCCTCGCTGCTTCGCTACTGCTGGGAGGTGGTCGCAGCGGCTGTGGCGCCGCTGCTGCACGCGCTGGCAGGGGCTGTCGTCGCCACGCCACCTTCAACCGGAGAGCAGGACGTTATCTCTGAAGTGTTACGCTCCTCTAGGCTTGTAGCGTACAGTAGTGAGGGCGTTTTCACGACAAAGTGGGCGACGGCGGCGTACTCTGGCGCCACCGCGCACAGCAAAGGAATGGACGGACTGCTCAATGGCTTCTGCAAGCGCATGGCCCTTGGGGAGGAGGAAGACGATTGGACAGCAGAAGAAGTGGAGCTTTCTGCGAGCTGTGCCACCCTCTTTTGCGGCGCACCCTTTTCACATGCGACGTGCTCCATCCAGGCGACTTCGCATGGCCCTCTGCTGTCTCTGTCACAGCAGCCGCAAGCCGGCCCCAGGACCCCCACGCTGCAGGCAATGCACGACACCGTGACCGCCCTCGTTCACCACGTTGTTGCCGCTGATGCGGAACACGCGCTTTGGCAGCAGCAGCGTCTGACACGCATTCTTGTCAAGGCTGCCCAGGTGGCGGCCGGCGCAACTGACGCCAGCATGAGCACGCAACACGCCTTCCACCGACTGCGCGCAGTGGGCTTTAACCCCATCGCTACCCTGCTGCTCCTTCACAGCGCCACCACTGTCGTCTCGCCAGCACTGCCCGTCTCAAGCGTGGCAGCATTGCTTTCCCGTGAGATGGAGGCCCTGCGCGCAGCTGCTGGTTCTCCCGCAGCGAGCCCTTCCCTTACGCAGCGGGAGAAGCAAGAAATGGCGGGTGTCATGACGCCACCACCCGCCCTACCCCCACTGGCACAAGCGCTCTTGTCCATCTACTACACCCGTACCCCTACCCGTCTGTTGACGCACAGCGCCTGCTCTGCAAGCACGCCGCTGCACGAGCTCAACATGCGCTCGCTCTTTTGCCTGCTGCCATGCGGCGCCCGCTGGTGCCAACGTCGGCTCCTGCTTTCATCTCCTCCTGCCTTTACGGAAGTGGGCTGGCGCATGGAGGGAAGCGATGACGCCAAGGCATCGCGCGAGAGGGCCCGCGTGGTCTGCATCACAGCGGAACTGACCCCGCTGAGGCTTTACTTCCCCACTGAGAAGGCCTTTGCCGCGGCCCAGCAGGCCCTGCGCGACACCCTCGCACTGACGGAGCTTGAGATGGCCGAGGCACTCGAGGCGTACTGCGGCGACTGCGATCCCTATGCGCAGGGAACAGGGCCGCGGGTTCCTCCAAAAGGAAGCTTTGCCGCATTTCACCTACCTTTTCTTGTGGAGCGGAAGTCGGCCCCACCTACGGCGAACCCAAATGCGTTGAGAGAAGCAAGCCCGGGTTCATTTCTCTCTCAGACAAGTCGGGGCCCGGCCTCCGCACGGGCACCTGCCTCGCGACACAGCAGCAGCCCTAAAGACGCGACCACCCCTGAACTGGTGGAGTGGCTTCTCCACGCGATCCATGAGTTGTTTCTGCCCCCAAAAGAAAGCGAACGGGCGTCGGCACAGAGAGCCCCCGCACCTTGTGAGCGTGTCTGGCGCACATTTCTGTACGGCACGCAACAGCAACCCGCTTTTCCTTCCCATCAGCAGACAACACCAATGGCGACAGCAGCAGCAGCAGCAGCAGCAGCAGCAGGAGGACCAGGTCATCTGCCAGCGCAGGGCTTCCCACCGTTGCTCAGCGAAGAGACGTTTTGGTACGCCCAGCTGCTGAGCACCTTCTTGAAGATGGAATTTGGGCTAGACCTCAGCCTGCACGTTGGCTTCAGCTTTGGCGGAGACGACGACGATGGAGAAGAGAATCAGAGGCAACGGCAGGCTGTAACGGGCAGCGGGGATGCCTCTGCGTCCAAGGCACGGTTCACCATGTCTTCGTCGTCGTCTTCATCATCGCCGCATTCCGAGACGGGCTTCAACCGATGCCTGGCTAACCCGTCACCGTCACCGCGTCGTGTAACGGCAAGCGCGGCCCCATCCCCAGAGAAGCCCACAAGCACCAGGTCGGTGCAACTCTCGGCCACACCAGAGGACCATCCCGTAGAGCTGTCTCCTTCAACAGCAGCCTTCACCCCAAACCCCGTGTCACATATCGACGTAGCGAGTGGGCAAGAAGACACCGAAGACATGGCGATGCGTCAATCCACGAAATCCGCGCCGTCGCCGTCGCCTTCTTCACCCCCGCCACCCCCGCCACTGCCGTTGCTGCTCTCGCGCAGCATCGTCGGACGCGAAGTCACACTCACGGTGAAGGTGCCCAACGGGTTTGCGGGTAGCCTCGACTGGGAGCTCCTTGCGGACCGATGGAGCACGGCAGTGTCACGCTTAGCCTTGGCAACGGGCTCGGGGCGGTAAGGCACGCACCCATTCATGTGGCAGATTTGTTCACCAAGTACCCCTCCCACATACCGCGGGCAAGTCGTTCTCCCTGTTTTGGTCAGGGGAGCATGAGCACCACGAAAAAAGAGATCGAGAAAAAAAAAGAAGTGAAAGGAAGTGATAACAACAACACGAAGAAAGAAAGACGGAGGGGAATGGGACCTCTCACAGCACCTCTCCTGTTGCAGGGCCTTTGCAGCGGCACATCTGTCAAAGTGGGGCGTTAGCGTACGACCCGTATACTTCTGGTACACACGCGAAACTGCGCTCCTCTCCTTTCCACAATTCTTATGATTTCACTTCACACTCAACGTAGTATAAATCGTCTTCTTTGTTGTGTGTGCGCGCGAAGGTATTTAGTGCTGATAACCCCCTCGCCCATCACAGTGCGAGTGCTTCCTTATCCTATACAACGCATATCTGCTGGAGCACCGTCCATTACCGTATTTTCACTTTTCTTCGATTACCATTTTCAATTTTAGAATTCCTCTCTTTTCCTGAACACTCGCTGTCCGAAACGAAAAAATAAACGTATAAGGCAGCAACCCCTTTCCTTCTGACGCAATGAACACAACCACCGAAAGCTCCCCCAACGACCACAGCACGCTGCCTCCAACAGCGGTGGGAACAGACATGAGCGACCAGCGGGAACATTTGGACGCTTCGGAGGAGGATGCGAACACCAACCCCTACGAGCACAGCCCCAATGAGGCCACTGGCGTCGACGATGAGGAGGACGACCCTGTCGTTCCCAGCGACACGAGCTCCTCCTCCGCCCCGAGCAACGGTGACGACGGCGAGGCTGGCGCCCATGCTGAAGGTGTCGCGGATGGGGAGAGCGAGAGCAACGCGGCAGGCGGCGTGAATGAAACCGGGGACACAGACAAGAACCACGACGACGGGAGTGACAATGGCAGCGATGGCGACGCAGCGGACCCCGAAGAGGCGCTGCGCCCCACCCGTCAGTACGCCGACCCCGACAACCAGAGCTACCCGCTTCCGCAGAACACCTCCTCCATTCATAACAGCACCACCTACATGAGCGTTGGCACCAACCAGCTCGCGTACCCGGGTTTCCCTCAACCAAATGCGGAGAACCGCGTCGACGGAAATGTCGACCATAGCGCTGCTTTCCCAGACAGCGTGATGAGCGCAAGCAGCGCGGGTGCGCCACCACCGCAGGTTCGCGCGATTGGTGGCCCTGGAGGTCCAGGGCGGACCGCCCAGGCAGCTGCGGTCGCTCCTGCAGGTGGTTTCTTTGGCGACTTCAGCGGCGCGGGCTCCTCTCCGGCGCCATCGGCGCCTGGAACGGCAGACAACAGCGCCATGCAGTCCGCCGCGCCGCCTCAGCCGTTCATGGCGGGCCCCAGCAGCAACGCAAACAATATGTGGGGCCGCTACGGTGTGGCGGCTGGCACGGGCGGAGCGGCCAACCCTGCCCCAGAGGCCATGACACCGGAGGAGTACTACGGCGGCCCACCGGCGCCTGGCTCTCCTGGAGGCTACCAGCGGCCCGCCGCGGTGGAGACGGCTCCTGCAAATCCGTTTCTCCACATGAACAGTACCAACCCCAGCAGTACGGGTGCAGCTGCTCAACCGACAAGCTACCCACCCAACTCCCTGGAGGCACGCCGCCGGCAGCCAGCACCGCGGCCAGCCTTTCCTCCGCCCACACAGAACCCTCACGAGGCTCAGCAACAGCAACAGCAACAGGCTCCTTTCGGAGGAATCCTTGACCGCCCCGGTCACCGCCGGACGCGTGAGGAGCGCGACGCCACAGATCCCGCTCCTGCTCCCGCCGCTATCGCTCCTGCCGCGCACGCTAGCGGTGACAGCGAGGACGATGACTCCTCTGGGTACTCTTCAGGCTACTACTCCTATTACAGCTCCTACTACTATTACTCTGACGAGGAAGACTATGAATACTACGAAGAATTCTTTGAGGAAGAAGTGGAGGAGGACGAGGAGGACGAGGAGGAGCCGCGGATTGATCTCGTCGAGGGGGACGGCCACGGTCGCACCATGCACGACATCCTCTACGGCACCCCAAAGGCGGGCCTCAACAAGCGCGGTGACTACAGGGCCGACTTTGACGATGTGAAGCCGGAGGAGAGCCCCTTCCGTGAGGACAGCCACCGCCGCCGCCGGACGTCTCCGCAGAAGAAGACACGTCCGTCGGGTGGCGACGGTGACAGCGAGGACGAGGACGAGGACCGCAGCCACAACACCAGCGCCGACGAGGGCAGTCGTGAGGCGACCCCGGAGCGCTACCAGCGCAAAGGCGCAGGGGCCAAGCACAGGAAGAAACCGCACCCCATCGAGGAGGACATCCACAAGGACAAGGCGGGGAAAAAGAAGCTGGCGGGGCTGTTGGGCCGCCGGGACAAGAAGGGGGCAGAGCCCTACACCGAAGGCACGCGCCACTTTGACCTAGACAACGTGGATGGCGACAGTGAAACGGGTGCGGTGGAAGGACACGAGCCCGTAACCATCAAGACCAAAATCAAGAAGGGAGGCAGCCGCACCCCATCTGAGAGCGTCGAAGACATAGACAGCGAGGACGATGCTGACATGTACTCTGCTGAGGAGGGCGACGACGACTTCTCGCTGCCGTCGCGGGGAGCCAGGAAGCATCGCCAGGCGAAAAAGAAGAAGAGCGGCCCTGTTGACCGATTGCAGGGCAACGACGACGTGGAGGGGAAGGACGACGACGACAACGATGACGACGACGTTGTCGCTCCCTCAAAGGTGAGCAAAAAGAAGCCCAAGTCGGACGCCTCCTCGACAGCCAAGCCACCTGCCAAGAAGACAGCTGGCACGCCCTCTCGCAAGCAACCAGAGGCCGATGAAGAGGAGGCCACCGCCGACGACGCCTCCGCCGCCAGCGCCGCCAGCGGCGCACGCAACAACAAGGCGAAGAAACCAAAGGCAGCGTCTGGCAAGAGCTCTGCGAAGTCGGACAAAGACAGCGATAGTGACAGCGATAAGGAGACGGAGGAGGACAAGGAGGAGGAAGGCGGTTCGACCCATCGCAAGGACAGCAAAAAAGCCAAGGTGGAGAAGGAGGCCAAGGCTGGGGCCGCCGCACCCGCGGTGATCCAGGAGGAGGAGCCCATTCCTCGGAAGCCCAAGGGAGACGACAAGACGTCCAAGGAGGCCGCCTCCGCCTCCCACAGCGAGGCGGAGGCCAAGGACAAGGAACCTAAGAAGAAGGACGAGCCCACCCAAAAGGCGTCAGCGAAGCGCGATGAGAAAAAGAAGCTCACCAAGGTTCCCAGCGTCATGGGCCGTCTGCCGTTTGGCAAGAAGGACAAGAAGAAGAAGGATGACGGCGATGCCGACAAGGCGGCCGACGAGCACAAGAAAGACGCGAAAAAGGATGAGAAAAAGAAGTCTGGAAAGCAGGGTGCAGACAAGACCAAAGACAAGAAAGAAGAACCTAAGAAGAAGGGACTGTTCGGCGGGCTCTTTGGCTGCTGCGGTGGCGGCAAAGATGACGTGAAGGATAAGGAGAGCGATGGCGGAGATGAGGCTGCCGACGATAAGAAGTCAAAGAACGGTAAAAAAGCTGAAAAAGGCTCGTCCAAGGCCCCAAGCAAAAAGAAAGAGGATCAGAAGGAGGCACACAAGTCTGAGGAGGGCACCGCTAGCCACAAGAGCCACGACTCCGACTCAGAGGCCGCCGAATCGTCGCGTAACTCGAAGGAAGCCTCCGAGTCTGACAAGCATTCTGACAAGACATCGCAAGACAGTGAAAAGGCTGCAACCTCTGCTTCCCACAGCCTTGCCGACGCTAGCCACGCGGACACGGAGGGCAGCAGTGCCCCTGCGATCCCGGTAAAGGCCGTGGGCGATAAGAGGAGCGCCAAGAGCGCGTCGCCGTCAAGCAAGAAGGCGGACAAGGTGGTGGAAAGCATCCACACCGAAGAAGAGGACGACGAAGAAGACCAGAAGGAGGAGCCGGAGGCGAAGCCCGCAGCCGATGCAACGAAGTCGTCAGCGAAGCCTTCTGTCAAAGCCGATGCGGCATCCCACGCGGAATCCCGCAGCACCCCCGCGGACGAGCGCAGCAGCAACAGCAGCACACCCAGTGCACGGAAGCATCAGGAGGAGGAAGCACCTAGTGAGCCGGATGAAGCCGCTCAGACCCCTGAAAAAAAATCCCCAGCACTCAAGAAGCATCGCTCACCCTCGGCCAAGAGCAAGAAGTCCGAGCCAGCCGCTGACGTGAGTGGAGCCGACAAGAAGAAGAAGCGCCGCAAGCATCGGGCTTAAGGCGAACCTCCCTCTCCTTGTTATTGTTGTTCTTTTTTTTTCTTGGCAAGAAAAAGCTCGCGTTTCGACAGGGGATTAAAATGACTCGCAAGGCTCCGACCCCTCGGGTCGGCTATGCCTTCACCGCTTTCCTAGTTTCCTTCTCGACATCCCTTTATTTTCCTTCCTGTCTTTGGGTTTAGAAAAATCAATGGCAGTTATCATTTGCGGCGAACCGATTTAGATGCTCCCTTCTCTTTTGGGCCCTTCGTGGGTCACTTTGGTTACTGTTTTTCGTGTTTTTGCAAGACTGATGTAATATTGCTCCTCATGAACGTTCCTCTTTTTTCCCCCTTTTTTCTTTGTGTGTTTGTGCGTCGATGCTGTGCTTCATGTACCTTTCCGTGACCCATTGATCCTCCTTTCTTCTAGATCAGGTATTTTGCATTTTTACTGGTGCACACTCTCCTTCTTCATCATATTATTACACGTTCCCCATTGGCAGCTGTCATGTTCATGGCTGCCTCACCGCATTTTGTTAGAATACGCGAGACAGGCTACAGCTATCGACTTTATGAGAAAGGCACGCAGGCGGCTTTTCCCCCTCCCCCATTCCCACCTTCCCTTCTCGCACTGTCTGCACGTGTGCGTATGTTTTTCGACATTGATCTTTGCTTGGTTTGCTTGTTTTCTCTTCTTTTTTCCTTCTCTTTTATGCTTTAACCCCGTCTTCCCCTGCTGCACTTGGGTTTGCTGCATTCAGGGCTTGGGGAACTCCCTTCCCCTTTTATGCTAGCCATCCTCCGCGCTCTACGGATACTGTGGGCATCACTGCCGCATGGTGGATCGCACCGTGCAACGTTTGTTTTCCGTGCGCAAGGAGTGAAGCCGCCATCCAAGTGACAGCTTTGTTTTGTTTGTTTGTTTTTTCTGTTTTACCGTCGTATGGTTACTTCTAATGGTGCACTTCGAAAAGTCATTCCCCATGATAGGGTATTCTTTTTGAACCCCCACGCTGCTCCCTTTCTGCGGCCAGGTGTTCAGCGTACGCCCCTCCCCCGGGGCGAAGCACGCTGCATCGCCACGCTGGATGGAAGAAATAAGCGTGAGGTGGCGAGGTAGCCCATTAGGTCAACACCGCCCTTCCCTTTTTTTGTTGTGAAAAATAAGAACACAATTATTGCGGCATTTCTTTTCGTTTGCCTAGACTAGGAACGATGTTCCTAAAATCACCGCTTTCCCTGTGCATGCACTGCTGTGTGTATCAGCTTTTCTTTCCCACTCTCGCTCCCTACCTATCGCGCTCTTCAATGGTTGACCCTTACTCCCTTCTGCATTTTCGTGAACTATACTACTGTCGTACCTTCTTTCTTGAACCCAAAAAAAAAAAAAAAACGAACTTCACAACACCACAGAAAGGTCATTGGAAAGTGGCAGAAGCACAAAGGTGCCAGGCAACTCCTCGGCCACGAGATATCCGAGAGGTGTTAGGGGGAGATCAACGGCATGAGACGGCAGAACACATAAAATGTGAACCTGCTGAACTGGACGCAGAGGACTGACGGTGTTTCCCCTTCAACCGCCAATGGTAGAGGTCTGCACAGGATGTCACAGAAAATTCTCCATTTCATTCGAAACGAGACTGAACGTGTACTGTGTAAGTAAAAAAAGAGAGAGAGGGAGAGAGAGAGGTGCTCCTCTTGCTCTGATGTCGTTCTAATGCACGTCTCGACGCTGCTTCACTCTTTTTCGGATCTCCATGCTCTCCTTCTACTCGCTCGACTGATACGTTGCCACGACTAGGTAGTTTCTCTTTTTTTTGTCTTTGGTTTCCCTTTTGGAACAAAAAGAAAACAAAAGGTTTTCTCTTCGTTTCTTTTTCTGACATCTCTTTTCCAAGCCGATTTCTTTGAAAGGACTCTAAAGGCATTCACAAGGGGGAAAAGAACTCTGTGGAGAGCCGCTGAGCGCGCCAAGAGGATCCGAAAAGCAAGATACAACGCTTACTGACCCCTTGCGTCCGCGTGGCTTCATCCAGGGAGGACCGAGGACGGGAAGAGAAGTCGTTCTTTCGTTCATCTTTTGTTTCTTTTCTGTCGCTAACTCCCTCCTCCCCCTCCTCTTTCGCTTCCTTCATCTTTGCACGCTTGCTGGACGTCCTGGTGAACGTCCCGTTCTACTGTGAAACTGACCGTGTAAAGGAAAACCCACGAAGGAACGGGAAGACGCTCTGAACCGCATATTACTATTGACAAAAAAAAATACGATTGGTTTTTTTTTCCTGCAGCACTTTCAACAAAACTTCTCTTTCTGTCTTTCTTTCTCGCTTTCCTACATTTGCCTCTCTTCGCACTCGTTCTCACCTTCTTAGCTCAGCTTCCTCCCCCCTAATAAGCACATCACGGTGTCCCTTGTACAACTTCGTTTCGTGTGAGAGGGTTTTGTTTCTCTTCCACCTGTTTCCCGTCAGCTGTCTTCTGGGTGTTGGCTCCGGAGTCGTAGACCGCAGGCATATAAACGCGTTACGCACCATCTCTCTGAACTGAATATAATTGGCATATATATTAATTATTTATCGGGAGCGTTAGAGCCGCTCGTGTTCTAGTCAGAGCTGTCGCTTTCGTTCGTATTCTCGTCCGTACATTCTGTGCCTCTCGCGAGTGCGACTCACACGTTCTTCCGCATTCTAGAAGAAGTGTATACGCCCCTTCTCTTCCCTTGTGGGGGATCACTGCACCTTTTTATTTTTTGTTGATTTCTGTACTTTCACCTTCGCGTCTTTTCTGTCTTGAATTTCTAACCTCTTCTCTTTTTCCTCCTTCTTACTTTTCCAAGATCCCTATTCTTGTTATCTTTCTCGTCGCCACTACACTCCCCCTCCGAATCTCTCTTTTATTCTCGTAGCGCAACTGGTAAGGAGACCCGCTTCCCTCTCAGCCTAATTATCTCTCTTATTTCACAGCGTGAGATACTTGCCGTTGCGCGTGTGTGTGTTTGTCCATTGTCCGCTGTGTGTTTTCTGCCGCAATTGATCTTATACGGGCACATCTTCTGTTTAGCCCTAACTTTGAACGTGCACCCATCTGCCACATTGCCTTTCGGCTTACTCCTATCTCCAGGACGCTTGCTCAGAAAGAAAGGTGACACGGTAGACATATTTTTTCCCCACCGCAGTAGTCACCACCGACGCCATGCACTGGACACATGCGGGGCGACAACCGGGGGGCCAACACCCTGGCCAACCTCCCCCTGCCGGAGGGAGCAACAGCTTCTTCCCCAGCGCACACCGCGTCAACGCCGGCGCAAACCTGGCGGGCAGCGGAGGCGGCTCGGGCGGCAATCCACCCGTCCCAGGACCTGTGACGCATCGTAACAGCAATACTCAACCACCGCAGCAGCAACAGCATCCAGGAAGTGCCCTGGGCGTTGGCACTGCTGTGGGAAAAGTCTCCGCCGCGAATCCGCCTGCCTCTGGGGGCAGACCCTCTCCGCAACAGCAGCAGCCCACAGCGGCAGGGATGGGGCAGGGCGCTGGCAATAATGTTCACAACGCCCCTGGTGCGGTGCCGCCGCCCATCGTTTCCAACACAGTTCCCCACAATGCTATTTTCCAGTCGAGCGCGAACATTGAGCGTGAAGCTCCTGCCATCATGGGGGCCATGACCGTCGCTGCCGTCCGCAACCACAGCAACAGCGTCTACATGAGCGGCACGCGCACCAACTACACGGATGTCGCGACAGCTGGCTTTGGCGCCAACTCGAGCGCCGCCGCGGCCACAGGGCCGGGCGGCCCCAACGACTCCAATGAGGAGGAAATCAACCAGATTCTGCGGGAACTGGAGTGCTCCATGGACAGCCCACACGCACCAGCCGTCATGCGCGACGCACTGGAGGCGATTGAGGCACGCGCTGTGTCGAACTTTGACGTGACCTTTCGAGACATCTTTCTCGAGCAACGTATTCGCGATGTGCTGCTGGAGCTCTCACGCTCCCCGCAGGAGCACTGCCTCCTGCTTGCGATTCACTTTATTGAGGGACTCCTGCCCATCCCATATACACGGCCGCAGTATAAATTCACACGACTGTGCCGCAGCCTTTCTGGGATCCTTCAGTGTGGAATCGAGAAGCCGTGCTTTGAGGCGCAGCGGGTGTACAAGCAGATGCTGGGGCTCGACCTCCAACAGACCGACGCCCCTCTCAAGACCTTTGTCCCGAAGGAACTCAAGGATGGGTGCGAGCAGGCACTTATGCAGCTCCACGGTCGCACGCAGCAATTCAAGGCGCCATACCAGGCGCAATACCTCGCCGTCATGCTGATCGCCGCGGCCACTGTTGAGGTGAACCCGCGCTACATGTCAGGGAGCCTGCGCTCACAGGTGATTCAGCTCGCAACGCTGCTCGCCGGCTCCGCAGACCGCTCACTGCGCAACGCTGCCTTCCAATGCCTCTGCGCAACCTTCAAGAACACTTCATGCATGCGACACACAGAGGTTGTGATTGAGAACCGGCGTGTCTGTGATGAATCCCTGCGTGCCTTGAATACAAGCCACCATAATGAGGCCAGCATCGTTTCCACCCTCATGGCCCTGCGCGCGCTCCTGTGCAACCGCGGGCTGCAGTGCATCGACAAGCAAGTGGTCCCCCAACTCTGTGTACTCGTGACGGAGCAACCGCGCATTTCACGGTCGCCTCTGGTCCGTGCAGCGGTGTGCGACCTCGTGCCGATTATCGCCCCGTTCGATATTTCCTCCGCCCCACGGCGGGCCGCGTACTGCGCCATCATCATGGAGCCCGTGAAGAATGTGCGTGACGAGCGCACCAAGTCCGATGAGCTGAACAATGTGGCTGCCTTCATCGAAAGCGTTGGCTACGCGGTGCTTGACGCAACCAATAAAACCAACCTAGACTCCATCCTGCACCGCTACATCTCGCGTCCCGAGACGCAAGAACCGTGCTGGCGCATTATCGCGGCCATCTGTACCTTCTTCGCCACGGACACTAGCCGTCGCGGTGGGTCTGGCACCTCGCACAGCGCACGGACGCCGAGCACCCGCGCAGGCGCCACAAAGCACTGCAGCAATGATAACGTGGTGGGCTTTAGTAACGTGGTGGGCCAAGCGTCCGCCTCGGCTTCCCCTGCACGGCACGGGACCCACTCCTTCGGCACGGTGTACACGCCGACCACAGGCCGGCCCACGAGCGGGCACCACAGCCACCATGGGGGCAGCAGCCACGCGAGCAGTCCCACCGCAACCCATCCAACCACCTCCCCCACCCTCGGCTTCAGCAAAACGGGCCGTGCTAGCAACTCCACGACAACAGCCTCGCCCGCCACACGAGGCGAAGGGGCCAATCTGAGTTTCAGCAACTTGACTGGCGCAGTGAGCGACGCGGGCGCCCCTGAGAGTGAGGTAGCGGGGGGGACGCACTTCTCCGCCAACGGACGGCAGCACACGGTGAGCTCACGAAGCTCGCCCTCGGGCAGCCCGACTGCGCAGACAGTGGCGGGTATGCCAACAAACATGGCAGCCACTCTTGAGGACGTGGTACGACGCTGCATCCCTCACATTGTAAACGCCGCGCTGAGCGCAGACCTTGTTCAGTACCTCACCCAGGTCCAAGAGGCTGTGCCCGCTGTCGTACCAGAAATTCAGCAGGCGCTCGACCACCTTGTGGACGTCACCCTCAAGGACCCTCAGCGCGCACCAGACCCGGACCGGTCGAGGTCCGTGGGCGGGGGAGACCCTTACGCCCCCGTCCCCGACGGCACCATGAACGCGGGCAACGCACCGCCTGTTCCCGGTGCGCCAGCCATGGCTTCGCCCCGGGGCTCCAGCGGCGGCGCGGTCCCTGGCGTCCCCCCGACCCTCGACAATCTGTCTACCCTCACCAGCATGCTCAACAGCGGCAGCGGCTTCAGCACGAGCACCGGTGGGCCCTTCTCACCCACCCTGGGTCAACAGCAGCAACAACCGCAGCAGCAGGGGTCTCCTGCGCACGGCCTGGCGGGGAGCCCGAGCTCGTCCAACTTCAGCCCCACCCAGGCGTCACCTTTCGTGGGTCCGCCCGCGGTGAGTGATTTGACGGTCGCCCTCGGGGTCTTCTCGCACCGTCCGGTGACCTCGGTCCAGCAGCTGGAGGAAATTAAGAACATCATTATCCCATTCCAACGTGATGAGGACCCCAAGGTGCGTCGGCAAAGCAGCGAGACCATCATCTCGAGCCTCAACGAATGGATTCATTACGCCAAGGAGCACAAGACTTCAGCGTACTCGACTCGCGTGACGGAAATTTTGGAGGCTTACGTGAAGAATGTACTGCTGGAGATGGACCCCTCATGTCGGCTTGCTGAAATCACTCTCTTGGCAAACGCCGCCAACCTGCGTGCCTTCTTGTCAGACCAACGCATCCTATCCGCACTGCTGAGCTTTCTCACGGGAGCGGCTCATGTTCGCGAAAAAACAGTAGAGCTGTTGGTCGGCATTACACAGGACCCCAAACCGCCGCCGTCCGTGGTGGCGGTGCAGCAGAGCCTCTACGTGATGATTGAGTCCTGTGTGGTTGTGCTGGAGTGCACCAGCGACGTTCGCATTCTTCTTTGCAGCATGGCCGATTTGCAAACCTTCACTCGGCTTTGCGTGCGGCCCTTGACGAATCACCTGCGCCGCATCTTCTACGCTTTCCGTAAGAAGATTAGCAATACAGAGAATGTACCGGATGTGGTGCTGCTCTCTGCTCTCAAGACGCTGGAAACCATTCTCGCGGCCCTGCTCAAGGACGAGCGCACGGTGTTGCAGTACCAAGACGAGGTGCTGGAACTTCAGCCTTTGGTGGTGGAAATCCTGAAGCAGACCTCTTCCCCAGCGCTGAGCCACACCTCCATCAACGTGCTCGTCAACATGAACAAAATGTGCCCGACCCCAGCCAGCCAGGACCACAACAAGCAGCACGAGCTGATCGCGTCCTTGGCACACGTCTACACCTCCAGCACATGCACGAGGGACGAGCTCAGCTACATTCTCACTCTGTTTGGCCAGCTCGGCGCCATTGACCCAACCGTGCAGCCGCGCTCAGAGACGACAAAGAAACGGCACGAGGACCCGGCCATTCAAGACGAGGCGGACCTCGACCTCACCTACGACTACACGGTCATTGTCTACCGCACCCTCAGTCGCATGCTTGATGTCACCCTCTCCGAGGCCGTCTGCTCCCAGGCGCTCCGCACCATGCTCCAGTTTATCCGTTACACACAGGACAAGAAGGACCTGGTGGGCGGCGTCCACGCGGTGCGTGCGGTGCTGCAAATTGCGAAGCGCTCCACAGAGAGCCCCGCACTGCGCATCGAGGCCCTGCATGTCCTCACTGGAATCACCGCGATGCGGCACGAGCGCATTGCGCGACTGGTGCTGCCTGAGATCGTCGTCTTATTAGAGCAGCTGTGGATCCCGACGGACCACCCCCTCTTCCGTGGCGTGCTGGAGGTCGTAAGTGCCCTGAAGCCAGGAAAATTGTCTGGGAAGGAGCAGTCGGAATCGTGGGCGTGGCTGTACCCGCGGCTAGTGGACGTCGCACTGCAGGATCACGCCGAAACCCGTGAGTTCTGCCTGCGTGTAGTGGAAATTCTGCTCAACGCCAGTTACATCCCCCCGCACTGCATTCCCATTGTATTTCCTATGCTCATCCGCTTTGCCCAACAGGCCGATCAGCTAGCCGAGGTCCGCAGCCAGTCCCTCTGCGCCGCAGTCCATATTGTGTGCGAACTCAAAGCGGTTCAGCACTTCCCCTCTCTTCTACACGGCATTCGCACGCTCACCCGGCACTGCGAGCTCAATGAAGGCCTCGGCCCCCGTCTATCGACGCCAGGCGTTCGTGAGTCCCTCAAGGTCCTCTCGGCACTCCACCCCAGTGCACGTCCCATGATCAAGCAGCTGCGCAACCACCTCACCAATCCCGACGATCGCACCACCATGACCATGCCTTCCTACGGCAACCTCGGCCCATACGCCACAGCCTCTGGCACGACAGCGCACACCCTGGGCAGCCAGGGCGGCAGCGCGCAGACCCCTGGCGGCAGCTCTGGCGGAAACTTGCTCTCCGCCGGCAACACCGCGGCGGGCGGCAACCCAGGTGGTCCGTTCATCCGCGGCGGAGCGATCAATGGCAACGCAGCCAACAACGCCAACGCGAGCAACGCCGAGTTCTCTGGCGACGACGAGGATGCGATGGGAACGTCGACGGTGGCGAATGCGGCGGCCTCCGGCCAAGACATCTCCCTCTTCATGAAGCACATCGAGTGGGGCATGCACATCAAGGACAGCCGTCTGCGTGAGTGGTTCGCGGAGATGCAGAAGTGTATCATTCTGGTCTCTCCCCATCCGGCCTTCCGCATGATGATTGACCTCTTTGACAAGCACGAGCCCTTGCGCCGGGAACTTTTCCACCCCTCCTTCAAGTCCCTTTATGAGGTGCTGAGCGCCGTGCAGATTAAGAAAACGAACGAGGTGCTGACGATGGTGCTCAACTGCAACGATAACGAGCTCTCTAGCAAGTGCCTAGGCCTCGCCGACTACCTGGACCACAACCCCCCGAACATCCAACCAGACGTGATGGAGCAGCTGCGCGCCTTGGACAGGGCTGACCACAGGACGGTGTACTCCTCAGAGAATGAAAGTCTTATTCGCAGCTCGAGTAATATTAACATGCTCAGTGGGGTGAACCACCTCGGTGTGGGCATGGGCAACCTCACAGAGAGCGACATCGCCTCTCTCATTGGCAATCAGCGGCAAGGTGAGGACAGCCGTCGTCGCGCCAGCCATGCAGACCCCAGCGGCCGCAGGTTCACAGGTGGCACGGGAGCGGCGGCCGCGAAGCGAGCGAACGGAGGGGCACCAAAGCCCATCCACGCCGTCGCTACAGGAGACACAATGGAAATGCCCGATAGCGGCAACGATGCTGCCGACGGCGAGTTCACCTTTGAGTCCCCCATGCAGTCCCTCAACCTAAACGAAACGAACGAAAGCATTGCCGGGCGTGGTGGCCCCGCTGGTCGGAGGAAGGCCCCACTGGACGCCCCCACTGCCGCCCCCAGCGCCACCAACAGTGACATGACCAGCACGCGCGACGAGCGCCGAAGCAGCACCGCCCCCCGCGGTACGGGCGAGGACAACAGCGAGGACAGCAACTTTACATCTGCCTTTCAGTCCGTCTCGCGGTCGCTGGGTTTGCATGGTGGTCACGCACGCGGCTCGCTGGACCGCCCGCACGAGGAGCTCGACGTCAAAGCCCTGGAGGCGCACATCCCCACCAGCCCAAACATTCTCTTTAGCACCGAGAACATTGTCCGGGCAGCCGAGCGTACACGCATGTACGACAAGGCCTTCAGCTATCTGGAGAACAAGCTCCTCCTTGCCCTGAGAACCTATCGTTACTCCAAGATGCCGCGAGATGTGATTCAAAAGGTGGTGTGGCCACTTGCCTGGCTCTACTCACAGCGCGAGATGCAGGACTCCGTGGTGGGTCTCTTCCACGCGATCCGCTACAAGGGCGAGCACAAGGACGGCTTTGCCTTTGAACTGCTGCGGTGGTGGGGGGAGGCCCAGCGCGTTTACGGGCAGATTGTCGGCAACGACGTGTTTGGGCCCATGGTGACCCCAACCATTCTCGAAGGCTACGTGCGCACTTTGTGTTTCTGCGGAGAATGGGACAAGGCATTAGATGTGGCTCGGCGGCTGTGCTACCGGTCCTCGACAGTGGTGCCGCCCTCGTCCACCGTCGCACAGTGCGGCGCCACGGCAGCCTGGCTCCTGCACCGCTGGGACGACGTGACGAAGCTGGCCGACTGCATTCCGCTCACCGAACGCAACAATGCCGCCACACGGCTTTTCTTCCTCAACGGTGCCCACCTGCGCAACGCCATTGCTGAGGCCAACCCGCAAACGTACGAGCTGCTGCGGCAGTCTCTGACGCAGTCCAAGCTTGTTGTCGACGAGAGCCTGCGGACGCTGCTCCCCGTGAGCTACGGGCACGCCTATGAGAACCTCACCATGTTGCAGCTCTTTACGGAGATGGAGGAAACCATCGATTACTGCCTGTGTCGCTCCAGCAAGACCCGTGGCCAGATTGTGGAACGCTGGAACCGTCGCTTCCTCAGCCTCAAGCCCGACTCGCTGCATCCCAGTCTGCGGTCCATAATGCTGCATTCCCTAGTCCTGAACCGCGCCGAGCTTTCCGAGATGATTCTCCACTTCTGCGAGTCCATGTCCGCAGACTACCCGAGGCTTTCACAGTGGGCCATGGACTGGCTCCGAAAGGGGATACATCTGGAGCGGGACGGCCAAGGGGGCCAAGGCATGTCGCCCGTGGCCTCGCCCACCTTGCCGCGCACCCCGACAGGCCTGCACAACGAGGAGAGCCCCAACGTTGTGATTGGGTTTGTGTCCCACCTGTGGAGCCAGGGCCACCGCACAGAGGCGATTGCAACCATGGAAAGCTTTCTCAACGAGCGCGGCGCCGAGTTGGAGGTGAAGGACGCCAAGTGCTACGGCTACGCGCAGCTCCGCCTCGGCACCTGGAAGCAAGACCTGCACTCCGACTCCTTTTGGAAAAAAGAATACCGCCAGGAGGAGCTCGGGCACTTCCACAAGGCCATTCGCGCGGTGTCGTCAAGCCACGAGGCGTGGCACAGCTGGGGCCTCATGAACTACCGTGTCCAGCAGCGCGACCACAGCCTCAGCCCGGAGGAGCTCCGTGGGTTCGTGGAGGCTGCCCATCAGGGCTTTGTCGCCGCCATTTGCCGATGCAAAAACTCGTCTGAGGCGTTGCCCGGTGTGATGCGTCTGCTGCAGCTCTGGGTCATTCACAACGGTGTGGAGATGCTGAAGGAGACCGTCGCCGATAGCATCTCTCGCATCCCGGTGGACCACTGGGTGCAGACGATTCCGCAGCTCATTGGGCACTTGAGCAACAGCAGCCACGATGTCCGCGAGGTCATCAGCATGATTTTACGCTCCCTCTGTGAAGAGCATCCACAGGCTGTCATCTTCCCTTTGCTCGTTGTCCTCCTTCCGGATGACATGGACACCTACGTAGATGCGCAGACGCAGAGAAAGCGTGACATTGTCCACTCCATCATCCAGCACTGCCCGAAACGCATCTGCAACGAGGCGGAGACGATGGCCAAGCTTCTCGTGGACGTCTCTGCCATCCCCATTGAAAAGATCCGTGAGAACCTCAGCCGCGTCGCCACGGCGTGGAACCCCAACGCGGAGTACGAAGAGGACCGCGAGGAGGTCCGCCGCCGGCTGCAGGCCACGCTCGAGATTTTCCAGGCCAACCGCAAGTACCTTTTGTACACGGTGGGTGACATTGGCCAGTTTGTGCAAATGGTGATTGAGGACGACCAACGCGGCGAACGCGAAAAGGCCGCCAGCATCGTGACGCAACTCGTCGACGAAATCACAAAGCACGTCTCTGAAAAGCTGGGCAAGGAACCGCAGAAAGCCATGGAGCCTCTCCTTCGCATCCGTAACTCTGTCATTGCCGTTTTTGGTGAGTACGACATCAACACGGTGAACAACTATCCCACGGTCGCCTCTTTCAGCTCCAAGCTGGACGTCATCCCCTCCAAGAAGCGCCCGCGGCGAATTCAGCTGAACGGCTCGGATGGCTGCCTCTACACGTACTGCTTGAAAGGCAACGAGGACATCCGCATGGATGAGCGTGTCATGCAGCTCTTTGGCATGGTGAATGTTCTTCTCAGCCACACACGTACTGCGAGCAGCGCCTACATTCACCGCTTCCCTGTGATTCCAATTAGCTCCAATGTGGGGCTGCTTGGCTGGGTGGAGAACGCGAACACCATCAACAATACCATTTGCAACTACCGCGCCACCATCTCGCACGTGCGCACGCACCAGGAGTCGAATGCGCTGCGCAACTACGTGGAATCCTTTGGCCACTGGGATAAGCTGAGCATTATTCAGCGCACAGAGGTGCTGGATTTTGTCATGTCCAGTGAAAACTGCGGTGCCGTGGATGTCTCCCGCGCGCTCTGGCACCGCGCCAATGCGGCGGAGCAGTGGTTGGACCGCCGCACCGCCTTCACAACCTCTCTGGCGACCATGTCCATGGTTGGCTACGTCCTTGGCCTTGGCGACCGTCACCTGGGGAACATTCTTCTTTCCATGTCCACGGGCAAGATTGTGCACATCGACTTTGGCGACAGCTTCGACGTAGGCCGTCTGCGCCACGTGCTTCCCGAGACGATTCCCTTTCGCCTCACACGCATGCTGACCAACGCGATGGAGGTATTCGGCGTTGACGGGGTGTTCCGCGCAGCCGCCACTCGCACTCAGGCAACACTGCACCGCAACCGAGATAGCATCATGGCCCTTCTCTCCGCCTTTGTCTACGATCCTATTGTGCAGCATAAAGGGAAGCTCAAGAACATGATGGAGAAGAGTCGCTCCCCGCAAGAAGTGGCCGAGCGCATTCGCAACAAGCTCCGCGGCATGGAGCTGGCCGTTTCGATTGAGAACCTCACCATTTTCAACACCACCCAGGACAGCTGCAGGCGTCCTGACCTGCTGTTCATGTCCGAGGCGTTTGACGACACAGCGAATCGGGTTCAGTCTCTCGGCTTCACCCCTGACAGGCAGGTGAACTATCTTATCAATGAAGCCACACGCACCGACAATTACACCACGCTCTATTTCGGTTGGGGTCCTCTGTGGTAACGTCTCTTCACCTACTGGCGCCGATAAGCGCTGCTCAACATGTGCTTCGCTTTACCAACCCTGAGAAACTTGTTTCAAGTAAATCGTTGCTTATTCAGCACAGGGCGTGGGCGTGCTGTCGTGTCATCCCACCTTCCATTTTTTGTTGAAACGCCTGTGGACGTTTTTTGTGTTTTGTGTTTTGCGTGTGTATGCGTGTGTGTGTATGTGTGTGCATCAGAACACCTCTCTGTCGTGCTCTGACGACACCTGTGCACGGATAGGTGCTTTGAAAAAGCTCCTATGCCTGTGCTGGTACACCTCCTTTTCTTTTCTTTTTCTTTTTTCGTTTCTCTGGTTCACCATACCTTGTTTCCGTGTACTTGAGCTACTCGCTGCTCTCTTTCATGCTCTTTACCTTTCTCACATGCTCTTCGTTTGTTACAAATGCCTTTATTGCTGCTCCAGAATCCCCGTCTCTGTTTCCCCCTACGTTTTTTTTTTGTTTTCCTTTCACGTTCTCTCCTTTTTTTCTTTCGTTTCTTGCTCTCGCCATCTGATCCTGTCCTTTGTTTTACGAAAGGAGGGAATCATCAAAAGCTTTTCTACCTGTTTCTCACAAACCTTCTCTTCTCCCTCAACCCCTCTTTTCTTCCCGCGGTTTGTAGTCCAAAATGGTGTTTATTTCATTTGTAATATCACGTCTCTCTCCCTAAACAAAACGTTCATCGCCCGCGTCTGCAATCGAAACACGCACACACCCTGCGTTCCTCTATTTCACTCAGATAACTCGTTCGTACATCTCAAACTCGAAAAGAATAAAACTCAGCCATCGGTGAACGTACCTTGAACGCCCACCCGTTTCTCCGGTTTGACGTGAAAAGGGAAGGCAGACGACGACCCATCAACCCCGTCCGCGAAGTCGTTTCTGTTGCATCTGGCGCTCCATTGGTAGTCCCAACGTCCAAGCCACGTCTTTCGGGGGAGCGGTTTGCTGGCTTTGACGCTGGCAGCTCGTGCAGACTGTCCCTTGAGCGCAAGCACTACAAGCACTAGCTCTCGTCGACCGTTGAGCGCACGATGATGCGCTGACCCCAACACCGTGTCTCCACTTCTTTTTCCTCCTCTGTCTGTGTGTTTCCTTACTGCTCTTGACGGCATACTTATTCTCGCCTTATTGTGTTTCTTCAAGTAGTCATTGCCTTCTGTTTCGCACACGAAAAAAAAAAAGGAAAAAATGTTGTCTGTTCCCGTTCTAAACATCACACTCCCCACGCTCAAGGCAGGGGAGCAGCCCTTCGCCCTGCCGCAACCGGTGGCGGCTAGTGGCCCGGATGCAGCGTGGCTTGAGCCCGTCTCCATCGCCCCTCAGGGCCTTGCGTTCTGCCAACGCATTGAGCTCATGCACGCTCTCCGCGGGGAAGAGGAGCGCACGCGCCAATGCCACGCAGACCCCAACGCTGCTGCGCGCTGGAACACCTCCCAGGAGGATGACGTTGAAAGCAGCGGAGGCGACGAGGACACCGATGCGGGCCAGGCAGACGGCCGTCAGCACACCTCCTCAAGAAAGAAGAAGTTTACCAAAATCAGCGACGAAGAGCTACTCGTTGACTGGTACGACATGCTCAAGTTGGAGAATGGTGACGGCGCGACAGACGATCAGATCAAGCTGGCGTACCGCAAGCGCTGCCTGGAAACGCACCCTGATAAGCAGAAAGATCACTCCGATGAGCTCTTCAAGAAGGTTCAGCGTGCGTTTGAGATTCTGGGTGACCCGGACACACGCCAGGCCTACGACTCGTCCCGCCCATTCGATGATTCGATTCCAGGGGAGACAGTGGAGGAGGACGCTTTCTACACCACCTTCGGCCCTGTCTTTGAGAGGAACCGCAAATGGAGCTGCGACCGCACCCTCCCTTCCCTCGGCTCTGACAAAACCTCGTACAAGGACGTCCTGCGATTCTACGACCGGTGGACCGCCTACCAGAGCTGGCGTGACTTCTCTCACCTCGCAGATTTGGAAGAAATTGACGAGTCCATGTGCCGTGAGGAGAAGCGTTACTACATGCGAGAAAACGAACGTCAACTGGCGCACTTCCGGAAGGAGGAGCAGAAGCGCATCCGTAACTTGGTCGACCGCGCGCGCAAGAACGACCCCCGTCTGCGCCGCAAGCGCGAGATGGACGAGGAAAAACGCCGGAAGGAGCAGGAAGACCGTGAGGCCTTTCGCCAAAAGATTCGCGAGGAGGAGGAGCGCCGTCGCGCCGAGGAAGAGGCCCGCGAGCGCCAGAAGAAGGAAGAAGCCGTCAAAGCCGCTCAGGACGCCAAGAATGCCTTGCGGCAGGCGCTGCAGAGCACCGTTGACTTTTTCAAGGCAGCCGGGCTCCTCGACGAACCCGCCACCAACAAACTCCTCGCCAACAAGGTCCGACGCCCCAACATTGTGTGGCTCTTCTCCAAGGTGGCGAGCCCTGACGAGGTCGCAGAGCTGGTCAAGGCTATCCAGGGCGCCAGCACCACCCCGAAGCCCCTCGGCCCCAGCACCCCTCACGGTGACGGCCTCAGCGAAGAAGTGGAGGCCGTCGTTGTCTTCAACCAGCTGGTGGAAGACAGAGAAAAGCAGCTCGGCTTCAACCGCTACGGCGAGGCCATCAAGAAGGCCCCGGTCGGGGGTGAAGACAAGAGGGCCAGCTCCAACAACGCAACCCAAACAGCGTCTGGAAAGACAACGCAGCCAGAGTGGACCGAGGACGACCTTCACCGCTTGCAAAAGGCGACCGCAAAGTACCCGCCTGGCACTATTGAGCGCTGGTCCAAGATCGCTGTGGCCGTCCGGAACCACTTTACGGAAGAGCAGTGCATGGCCAAGGTCAGTGAGCTCACCGCCGCGCTCCAGGCAGGCGTGACACCCCCCGTTGGCGTCACCTCCGCCGCAGCAGCAGGTCACGGGGAGGCGCCTGCGGTGGCTGGGGCGGCAGGTGCGCCAGCCTCGGCGACCCCATCCGTTGAAGACTGGACGGTCAAGCAGCAGAAGCAGCTCGAGCAGGGTCTGCGTGAGCTGAAGGATTACAAGGAAAAGGACAAGTTTCAAAAGATTGCCAAAATGGTGGATGGGAAGAGTGCGAAGGAATGCTTTGACCGCTTCAAGCATCTCAGGGAGATGATGAAGAAGAAATAAATCGGTGATTTGTTGTTCCTTCTACCTCACAATGGAATGGCACACGTGCCTCCTTCGAACTTCTTTTCGGCGGTGGAGGTGGTCCTCTTGATCAGGCTAATTTGTTTACGTTTCGTCTTCTTGTTTTCTCCACGGCCCGAGCGTCTCGCCGTCAGTGTTAATACTTTTTCCTTTCAGCGTAACGTTTTAACTCTTTATAGTTTGTTCGTTATTTAACAGTTATTTAATTACGCCTTCGCCCCACCCCCTCCCCACAGCATGCAGAGCGTCTAAATCTTCGTTCGACAACGTATATGAAAAACAAAAAAAAAGCAGTTAGGCGAGAAACTGCAAACCTTGCATCAGCTCGCCGCAGCTGAGGCAAAGGAAAGAGGGCAATGGAGAAGGGAACGGAGAACGACGACAGAAAGACAGACGCACCCTGCGTCTGGGGAATGTCAGAATCCACGTGTTTCTGGGGACGAGAATGCTTCTGCACCATTTCACGAAGCACAACTCTTTGCTCTGTCTCCATCTCTCCGAATCGGCATACATTCCCTGCTGGTAGAAACTTTTTGTTTTAAACATATTCGCGGGCCTTTGGTCAAGCATTCCGGCAGATACCCTAGTGAAACTGTTTGCCCTGGCCTAGGTGACCACTCGCATCTTTTTTTTTTTCCGCACTTCACCTGAAAGCTGTCTGCCTTCATTCGCACGGGTCATCGCTCCTCGACGTAATAATGGCATACCAACCGTCCGGACCGCCTCCGCCGCTGTACCACCAGCCGCAACAGCAAGGTGCGTACTTCGGGGACAACGGTGCAGGCTTCGTAGGAGGACCAGGATCACCCAACAACATGGTGCTACAGATGGGCCTGAGTTACGGCCAGAACATTCTTTCGCAGGGCTTGCAGCGCGGTGAGCAAAGTTTCACGTCGTCCTATCTTCCTGTTGTGGCGAAATTGCAGAGGTACTTCTGCGTAGACAACCAGTACGTTCGTAAAAAGCTAGGCATCCTCCTTTTTCCGTTTATCCGCAAGTTTGCTCCTGTTTCCAGTGTGGATACGTCAGGCAGCACCCAAGACGTTCACGGAATCGGCGCGTTTGGCGGTGGGAGTGGACCGGATGATGGCACGGCATTTTCGCCCTCGTATGGCAGCCCCACAGGCAGCTTTCCCAACGGGCCTGGAGCCAACGCTTTCCCGGGGTCGGAACGCGACAAGCAGGCCAAGGTGAATCCGCTTCCCACGCAAGATTATCTTTCTTTCGATCTCTACATTCCGCTCATGGGTAGCATCACGTACGTCATCCTTTCTGCCTTCTTGTACGGACTGGTCCACAAAGGCTCTGTGAAATCAGATTACCTCCTGTCGACCTCTTGGGTGATTGCATTCTGGCTGGCGCTGGAGACTCTTGTCCTCAAATGCTTGGCATACGCGCTCCACGTTGTGCGTGGCGCCGACCTCCTGGACATCATTGCTCTTTGTGGCTACAAGTACACCATTGTCTGCTTGACCGTTCTCTTGCGGCAGCTCCTGGGACTCAATGGCGCGATCCTGTATTTCCCCCTGGTGACGTACGCGATTGCAGCGGTAGGCTTCTTCGCCGTACAGACCGTTCGACGGTTTTCGACCGCTGAAGACGGGAGGATCCCTCCCCGCGCGCGGTTATTCGCGTACATCACGGCGGTGGCACAACTTCCGGGAATTCTTTTTCTGTGCTTCCGACCATTTTTCTGAGGGAACCGCAACCTGACGCTCATTCTTCCTCCACACTTTTTTGGGCTTTTGTATCACACTTCTGCTGAGTTGCATTTGGTGCGGGTGTGCGACTCCTGCTTCCGAAAGGAGCCAGGTCTCTTTTGTTGTGGTGTTTCATTGTGGGGTGATGCACCGTCTACCCTAGCACGTCGCCCCACAGAATCGTTCGCATCTGTCTCTACCATTCAAATTCTATTACACCCCAAAAGCACAACACACACCAACCCAATAGGAGTACGAGGCTGGCACTGCCAAGAGCTGTACAGCAGACGACACAAGATTATTTACTTATGTTTTAAAGACACTTTCCCAGTGCCGCATCACAACGTACAAGGGTGTGAGCGAAGCAGAACCCTGCGCCCTTGCACTACCGTGTGTCATCCACCTCTGTTTCGCTCTTTTCTCTCCACTATTCCCTGCCTAGTCTCAGTGGCACCTTGCTGGTGTTGTCGTTACTGTTCTTGACCCATCTAGCGCATTCATGTCCTGGAATCTCAAAGGCCGTCAGGCGATCGCAGCACTTGATCCTGCAACGAAGCATCGTGTCATTCACTCCCATGCCATGACGCGCTGCGCAAACAAACCCTTCCTGTGGGTCCTCGAGGAACTAACAGGTGTCACTCACGTGGGCGGATTGTCAGGGCCTTTGCAGAAGGTGGAGTATTTTCTCTGCCTGGTCGCCCGTCTTCTGCAGATTTGCCCCTCACCTGCCCTGGTTCTAGCAATGCTGCGCCAGGATATTCACAAGTACGTTCGAGTGGCGGCCATGTTTCTGATTCGTCTTATTGGTAACATCGAAATGATGAACGAGGCTGTTGCCGTTGGCTTGGACGATTACAGAAAGATCAGAATCTACGGTGATGAAGAAAGTCTACCCTCTGAGGCCTTGATGGGTGTCCCGGAAGCCACGAGTGCTGCGTTGACACCCCCGGGGGGACACGCCGTGAAGCGGCCCAGAAGCACCGCAGGTGGTTCCGCAGAAGAACTTCAGAAGGTTGAGAATGCCCACCTCGAAGCCTTGATGAGCCTGAAACCCTCTCATTATTTCATTTGGCGCCTGGACGAGGTGACGGCAAAACTATTCGGCATCGGCGAACCCACAGAAGACAAACCGCGGTTCCTTGGGCTCTCTTTGCCACCGCTTGTGTCGAAAGTTGCTGTCCCTGAT
This sequence comes from Herpetomonas samuelpessoai, assembly GCA_030849835.1. NCBI lineage: Eukaryota > Euglenozoa > Kinetoplastea > Trypanosomatida > Trypanosomatidae > Herpetomonas > Herpetomonas samuelpessoai. Next base: position 29,937 of record JASAOC010002047.1, read on the forward strand.
TTGAAGCATTAACCCCTCCTCACGAATTGAAAAATCCTAAACGCGAAGGACAACCACACGCGGATGCCTAACGAGCACCAACAGCGCACGGAACGCCGGCCAACTTAAAACGGACGGCGCCTCCTTTGTGACAGAATCTCTGTTAGTCGCGTTTCTTCAGTCGACGACAATCGGCGCTCTCTCTCTCTCTCCCTTTCTCCATGTCCTCCCATGCAAACATGTGTAGTCAACTACAGTGCGCGTCCACTCACATCGCAGGTCTGTCTGCATCTTCTTTCACTCCGTTCTCGACTTCTAAGCATTAATTCTACCTCGTTTTGTCGGCTATCCCTGTTGTCACTCATAACCCGTGTAACACATGTCGAAACTCGATGTTGAGCAACAGCTGCGGCAGCTGGAGGAGCAGAAGAAGGCCGCTGGCATGAATGCGCCATCCCAGCCTGCGCGCGTCGCTTTCGTCTCGCAGGAAAACTATGAAGTCGTCGCTCAACCTGCGATCATGGTCGCTGGCTGTGTGCTTCTTGCGTGTGCTGCTGTGTTTTTCATGACGACCACCAACCGGAAGCTTCGTGCGCGGCTTGCTGATGGCCTCAAGAGCACCCACGCTGTTTTGTTCTCCACCCCCGTCTCGGTACCCGTCTACGGTGGGTTCATGGTGGCGTGGCTCGTTGGCATCACCGTGAACACTGTCTTTCGTCTTATGGAGAAAGCGGCGCTCACCGCCGACAAGGACGGTCACCACAGCGCTCCGGTGGACATCACAAACGTGTCTTTTTTGGCTCTTCCCCTCGGCCTTTTCTGCTCGGAATACTTTGGCGTTGTGGGGCTCTGGCTCTACCCGCTTGGCCGCACAGCGTATACCATGGAAATTGGCGTTGTCGCCGCGCTCCTGGTCTTTTTTCCGAGCTTTTATCAGTCGCTTGTGCTCGACAACGAAGCCCCAGAGCGTCTTCCTCTTTGGACGAGTCACGCCGTGTTTCTTACCAGCTTGTTCGCGCTCTACGCGGTCGGTTTTCCTTGGTTACGCCGTGAGTACCGCGAAGCTCTCAAGGAGCTGCGTTCTCACACCAACCAGGCACTTTACCGTGAGCGTCCTGAGCTTCGTGACCTTCGCTTGCGGCGAGGAGCCAACAACAAGCGGAAATGAGCTTGCCCTTTCCACGTCCACACCTCTTTTGTTCCCCTCCGACTGTCCCACCTCACACCCACGCAAGTGCAAGTTCTTTCAACTCAACGAACGAAACGGAAAGACAGCCGACGATGTCCGAATAGCGCGTCAAGCTGCGCCTGGCATCCAGCCCTCCACCTGCAACTAGACCCGCAGCGATGACGAGAGATGTTTCCTCCTTGCCGGGGAATTATTTGCCCTCAACGCTCTGCTCTTTTCTTCCCCTCACCCCCACGAACTCAAGGTAGGCAACCCTTTCTCACCCCCACCGCCCCCCATTGCGGGGAGGCGCCCCGGCATTGGCGGCCGGCCCCCCGCGGGGTCAACGTGCGCGCTGTGCCAGGCCGAGGGGCGGTGCCCCAAACCAACGGCCCACCCAACAAAACCCGAGACCCCCCCCCCGGGCGAGCGCGGGCAAAGAAACCCGCAGAACCCCGCGGAAAGACCACAGGCGCGGAGCACCACGGAAGCGCGCGCAGCCTGCCAGCGACGACGATTTGGGATTGCGTTCTTGAGGGAAAAGAATTTTCTTTTCGCCCCCAACCCTCACACCCCAGTGAAACCCAGCCACCCGGCCGCGGCACCAGGGCCTGGGACCAGTTGGAAATGTTTTGCCGCCCAGTTGCTTTGCGCACTTCGCCGCTGATGTCCCAACGGGTGGCGCCGGCGGGAGAAACCCCCGCTGGCCCCGGCCACCAAGCCCAGACACAACGGCCCGCCACCCCCCACTTATAAAAAGCAGACTTCCTACCCCGCGCACCCGCAGAGGTGTAACGCATCAAAAGGCCGGCAGGCAGGCTTGTGGCAAAGACCCCCTCCCCCCCGGGGCGGCCAACCACGCCGCCACCCGTTCCAGCAAAAAGCCGCGCGCGCAACGGTGTAGAGGATAGGGGGCCCTTCGGTCACCGGCCCCCGCGCCGCAGCGAATGTGCTTACCACCTCGTTGGTGACGCTTTTTGCGTTAAAACGAGGCTGCTTTTCTCGTTTCCATGCGCCGGCGCTGCTGGAAAAAAGAAACGACCCCCGCCACCCCCGCAAGCCAGGAAGGGCAGATTGCGCGCGCCGAGGGCAACGTGCTACCAAAGCACACGAGCCTAACCAGGCAGAGTTCACGGTGACCACGCACAAAGGCCAACGTGTCACAGACGTTTTCCCAGCCCACCGCGCCCGTTGATGGCACACCCCATCCACGACAGGTTGGCTCGATCAAGGCCACCTTTCCCGACAAATGTTTCCCTCTTTTCCCGCTTCCTGGCTAGAGATCCTCGAGGGTCAAATCGGAGAACGATGGACAGCTCATCTCTTCATCATCTTTTGTTCCGGGTTCCGCGGGCTCCTTATAGGGTCGTTCTACATCATAGCCCCCCCCCCCCCCCTTTCACGCGTGAAAGCACCCGCATCCTTCTTCCGCCAGTCTTCACCTGCCTTTGATGAGGTACTAACGCCATCGAGGGCCCCTCAACGGCACCAGAGCCCATCCCCTTCCACTTGATAATCCCGCAAAGCAAGCAACCTTGCCACGTCCGCATTGAGCCCGTAGCTCCTCGCAAAGCGCTTCTTATACGTAGATATTGCTGAGGTATTATCAACCCTCAGGTGGACTTTAGATCCAGATTCAATAGCGAACCGCTCAAAGGCTACAGCTATCGCCCTGAGCTCCGCCGAGTTAACCTGAGCCGCCCTCTGGGCCCATTTGCCCCCCATGATGTCTGGGGTCTTTCTTCCGCGCTATGAAAGAACCGGCGCCAGCCGCCAAGAGTGGCGTCTGTAAAGAAGTCATATTCGCGTGCTGGTGAGTTCTCTCTCTTCAAAATTTTCCGAGGGGCGTTTGCTTGAGCTATCGACAACCACTCGGTGAGCTGAGCAAGGGGGGCCGAATCCGCTACGAAAGGCACTTTATCGCTCAACTTTAGCTCTCCTCTGTTGACCTTGCTCATCACTACGCGCTGACTTGAGGAGCCACCAGTAGTTGTGGATAGGAATGTCCAAAATTCTGGCTGCGCATCATAACCGCCCGAAGAGCTCCTCAAGTTGACTTATCTTTAAATCCCCCAAAGCGGCTACCCCAGTACCGCATAGTTTCGTGTGGGCCTTTGGGCCGATAGAAACAGAGGCCGCTTTATGGTCGAAGCGGCCTCCTGCGAACACGTATGTGTCCCTAATCTCTGTTTCCCCCTCGTTCAAAGTAACCTGATGACGTCTGCACGCTTGTTGAAACCGCTGCAGCGCTGCTTTAACCGCCGGACGTCGGCCAGTAAACTGCACGTTGTCAATCCAGGTTGCGACAGTCACCCCTGTGTTGACTGGACGCTGGGCGTACTGCGGGTCGCCCGCGAGGGTTGCCACGATTGTGTGGAGGATCTCAAGACTTACAGAAAGCCCCATTGGCAAAACGGTCAGCCGATACGTGTTACCGCCCGCTCCCGGAAAGCGGAAAACCCCCCTCAAGTCTATAGGAATGGGGACCTGGAAGAAAGAAGCTGTCAAATCGGCGACAGCCCCACAATCCGCCAGAACCCCATCGCATATGTGAGTAGGGAGGGGAAGGGTTGCCTTGTATCCGTTCCTCTTGATATTTTCATTCAGCTCCTTCGGCCACAGGATAAAGCGTAGGCGTTTGCCTGACACTTTTTCCTCTACCACTGTGAACGCTACGCACTTACCTTTCTCCTCAGTATTGCTTGAGCGTTCCGCTATTCCCGCCTCAAGCAAAGGACTTAACCATCGCTGTCGGAGTGGCGGTGGGTGGGACTTACGCGTGGGCGCGGAGGAACGGACCAAATCCCAAAGGTCGTCTATGCGTTTCTTAACTTCCGGGTGCATAGTTCGGATGACACTGTCATAGTTCATCACGGGGATTTTGGGGGCATGTAAGGGTGCGTCCAACCCGGCCGGAGTGACCGGCCGCTGGGCCCTTTTCTGCCGTGGCAAAATTGAAGGAGGGGCGTTTCCTCCGCAATGGAGGGGATCGAAGGGCGCCCCATCGTCCCAGGCTAAAGCATCGATGTGAGAGTACCCGTGCCTCCCTACCTGGCGATGGCGACCGCATCGGTGAGGTACCGGAGAGTTGTCGGGTTCACTGGTTGTGGCCGTGCGTGCTTCATTAATCGGCCGGGGAGATTGAGCCCCGCTTCGCCCATGTTCTCCTCGTCCATTTTGGCAGCCACTACCTGAATGGCGCCTCGGCGAATGCTGTGGGCAGAGAAAGGGTGCGGAAGAATCTTTCGTAGTTCTTTTGTGGGAATCGGCCACAGGGGCTCGCTGTCCAGGGCCTGCGCAACCTTCCTGGATATGGCCGCTGCTAATTCTTCCGTGAGGTCCCCCTTCACCACCACCAGCATTTCCATCCGGCCAAGGCCGGTCCCGTATCGTATAATGATTTCCTGCGGCTGCAGGGACACGAAGTTCTCCTTTCTTAACCGGATGATGTCGTCCCATCGAGACGCCGTCTTCCAGCAAAGGAGGAGTGGGATGTGAAACAGCGGATGCGCAGCGGCCACCTCCAACAGCTGTGGTTTCGAGATGAGCCGTGCCTGTCGCACCACTCTTCCGCGCTGCTTTCCATTGGGAGAGGAGATCAACAGTTTCAGCTGGCTGTGGGGCTGATCCATGTGTGCGAACATGGTTACCAGCTGAGCCGCATACGTGGGTTTCGTCGAGGGTGCCAGGTGTCGTTGACCTGCTATGAACCAGCAGGCCGCCATCTCGTTTGGATGGAGTTGGCTCCGAGAACAGTGCTTCAGAAAACGGCCCCAAATGCGCGCGTGTGCCGTCAGCGTACTTGGGGCCCATCGCCTGTTTACGACGATCTTCTGCAGCTCCCGGCCGCCGCCCCTTTCCGGGGCGTGGGGCATCGATGGCTTTCGCGTCCCCAAGCCCTTCATACGGGCGGGGGAACCCCTTCCACCAACGTCCGTCTTTGGTGCGGCGGGCCGTCGTCGAGGGGTCATTGCCCCTTCGGCCCGCCCCTGGCGTCTTTTCTTGTATTAAAAGATTTATGTTTATCACCGCTCCGTTCATTCCACCCAGAACTCGGCCGGCTTTGTCCAGGAGAGCCCTGAGGACCGCCCCGGCGACGATGGGGCTTTGCGGAGACCCACTTGTCTCCTTCTGCCTCCGCCGTCTGCTCGAGCAGTATCCTCATTTGGGGGGTCATGAACGTTGCGGACGGCCCTGTGTGAGCTCGCGTCCACCCGTTCCGTTTGGCCTCCGTCTTTTGGTATTCCTCAAGGGCGTGGACCACCAACCCCAAGTTCTATTCCGTAGGCACTCTTCTTTTAAAGGCTGCGGCAAAGGTGCTCCGCAGCCATCCGTATGCCTTGTGCTAATACTCCAACGCCTCCGTGCTTGGGGGCTTGCTAAGGACATATGCCCTCTTCAGCTCACGCCACGTCTCGTCCAGGGAGCGGTCCTGGCGGAATCTCGTCCAGTGATGTGCCTCATGGAAGGATTCCGTCCTCCTGCGCTTCCGTTGCCGCGAACGCGTCTTCGTCTTGCTGCTGTGGGCCACCTGGGAGTCGTCTTCGTCGGATAGAGTCGATGATCTGACGCTGCCCTCATCATCTGAGGATGCGATGGCAGAAGCGTCCTCCGAATCACCCGACTCGCTTTCCACTGAGCAACAGTGTTGCGCAGACGGAGGTTTGCCTCTGCCTCAAACCTTCGCGTCTCCTCTCCCTCTGACCTCAATGAGCAGGTCCCGTTGGACTTCCTTTATGGCTTTCATGTCCTCGTTATAGGTACCCTTGAAGGCGTTGAAGTCACTGTCGAGGGTAGCGACATCCTCCCAGAGGCGTTCAACGCGCCGCGAGTTGCTGGAGCATGTATCTCTAAGAACGCCGAGTTCTTGATCATGCTCTCTTGTCACTCCGCGGTGCGAATCAGCTGCTTCTTGGAGTTGCCGAAAACTCCTCTGCATCGCGGTGGTCATCCGGAAAGCCAGGCCGTGAAAAAGCTCCTGGGCCTCCTCGTTGTCGCGAATGACCCTCCGCCATAGGGTGTCGATATCAGACTCTGAGCGTAAGCGGCGAACCTCCAATTCACTCCAGACGGAGCGATACAGATCCCTCAAGGCCGCACCTGCGGCCCTCAAGAAATGTGGGTTCCCCCAATCCCTTATGGCCGCCGGTGGTTCCCTGTAGTACCCTTCCGCTCGCCTCAGGAGAGCTGGAGTGACTGTGGGGAGAACCTCCACCGAAGACACTTCCATGTCGGATAGTGGAAACTCCTCGTGGACGCTCAGGAAATACACTTCCCCAGTCTGCGGTTCGTAACGTGCCCAAACGGTTTCCGTTACCAACCCTTCGTCCGTAGTGGCTCCCACCCGAAGAGGCACGGCGCGCCCGTCTCTGGTGGTCTCGGCCAACAACTTCGTCACGGCCAGCTTATTCGCGATGTCCATCGACATTGGCTGAATGGAGAAAAGTAAGATTGTCCTCAACAAATCTCAACTAAATTATCATTAGCAGAACTTAGAGTTGGAAAAAAAACCTCTACGCTTACCGGAAAAGGCAGGGCTGTTAGGAAAGCAAGCAGAAGAGTAGGAAACATTTATTCTAGTAAGTCTCAGCATGGTATCCATTGTTTCGACTTAACCCCACAATTGCCAGGCGGAAGTTTGAAAGGAGGGGGCGCGTTTCACGTGCCGGGAGAACCAGAGTGTTGGGGCTGTCGTCATGGCCTTGGTGCGCGGGTGCAACGCCTTTGCGTTGGATAGTGCTCTTTTCATTGAGCGGTTTGCCGGCAAGGGGATCCCTTTCGAGTAACACAAATCTCAAACGGTCAACAGCGTGGGGGAAGCGTTGCACCCCCGTTTGCTCAACAAGGGATCGGCTAAGGCAGCGGTGGTGCAACACAGAGCCCAAAGCGCAGAGGAAGAACGGGAACCCGCCGTGGAACAACGGTGCCTGGCGGTGGGATGGGTGTCCACGTCGGGGAAAAGTGAGTCCGGACGGCGGAATCTCAGCAGCTGCTCGGCCGTACCAACCTCCGGGCCATTCGTTCAGAGGACCGGAAGGTTGGCGCGTCCGCTGCAATGGGCCTCCGCGTTGACGAGGATGACCCATCCGAAATAATGAGTGGACGACACCGCCGGACGAAAGATCGTGGGACCCCTACAGTGATCCGAGCTTTTCGAGCGCATGAGGAGGCTGCGCACGCTCGATCGGAAGACGGCGGTGTGACTGAATTGTTTCACCGCGCGTCAGTGGGAAGCGTCCCGACAGCTCCAGCGGAATGACCTCCACATCCAGCAAAGCAGCGTCGTGATCCTGGGCTCAGCTGCCTTGTCGAAAACTGCGCAGGCGCTGCTGGAAAGGCTGGCCAGGTGCGTGCGCATTGACGGGTAAGGCGCTCACGAGCTTTTCGAGGTTCAGACACCTCTGCAACCAGAGGATGCTTTTACGGGTCTCTCGGAGACCACCCTGCCGAAGCATTTGCAGCAGTACGGATACAGCGAACACTCTGTCAGGGGCGGTGCTCCCCATTTCGCAGCGGGACTGTTGTCAAAGGACGAAATTCCAGAGGACCCAAGGGTTCCCCCCGGCTCGCGAAACACAAAGTAAGCGACGGCCTACTGAGCACAAACGCGAGCGGTGCCCTCAATGCGTTAGGGATTTTTGCATAAACTGTCGACCTTTTGGCTCAGATACCACTTTTGACTTCCAGAGGGCATTAGGGGCGGCACCGTTGCTGAGACCGGGTATGGCGGGGTCGAAGAACCCAGCCACCACTGTTCACCGGGTGCGGGCAGCTCGGGCCGATTCGCGTAAAGAGAAACCTGTGTTACTTTTGCCGGAGGCTGAGGTCAACACTCTCAGGATTCGAGTCCTGAGGGAGCGCTTGCAACCGAAAGTGAGGAACCAGTTTGGCGAGGTATTGGCCCCTGTCGGGAAAGCGACGTCAAAAGAAAATGTGAGAAGTGCGAATCGCTTCCGGGTGAGCGTGGCCGGTGCTGACTTGTTGCTGGCAGTGGAAATTGCGCAGAAAGGATACCCCTGGAAGCCAACAAAAGGCTGGTTCACCCCATTCACAGTGGTGGAAGACCGTCCGTCAGGACGACGCATCCTCACGATAGCCTGGCCGCGTGGAAAGCACGCGATCGCCGTGCACATGGCGGGGCTGCCGCTAAAACAGGTCACGGGTGCCTGGGGGTTGTGCGCTTGCCGGCCATCACGTGAGCCGGCATGGGGGTACCCCGTTCCCAAGTGAAGTTGCCTTAGGAACGGAGGTGCAAAAACTGACTCTACAAGCGGAGCGGCTACCTCTTAGAGCGGACGCGTTTCCGGAAGGGCTGCGTAGCTAGCCTTGAGGCGGTGCGGCTCCTCGTTATTTCTCTTGCAGGGCATCCTAGTGTTGCGAAACCACAGGTCTCACTTTTGGCAGAATTTTTCAAGGACGTGTGGGTACACAACGTCCGGCCCGCCGGGCCACCGTGATACGTTGACAAGGCCCAGCGTCTTCTGAAGGCGACTTTTCTGGACACCTGCGTCAGACTTGGCGATGCGCAGTGGTTGTCCGTTGGTTGTCCTTTGGTTGTCTTAGCATCGTACCTTTTCCTCTGCCACCGTCGGTCAATTGGAGTTGACGTGCTTTCCTCAGCATGTGCCTTCGCGGCGAGGGTTTACGGACTTCAGTCGGGTAGTGGGCAAGCGCTGCGGTGTCTGGCTCGCTTACTCAGCAGTTTCCGCAAGAAGGTGAAATGGTGGGATGCCGCCGAGGGAGGGGGATGGTTCTCAAAGGGTGGCGGTAGCCTCTTGTTTTACCAAAATCTGCTGCTGGGTGGCAGTTTCTCTGCTGCGCTTGGGTTGGGGGTTCCTTCGCTCTGTGGGGACTCGTGCCTGGGCCCTCCGTTTTTTTTTTTTTTCTGAGGAGGGGGCGGGGGTCGACCCCCCCCTTCCCTAATGGCGCTTGGGGCCCCCTTCCTACCCCCATGGCCGCCGAACCGAAACTTTTTGAGAACGGCGTGAGGGCTCGGTTGGCGCGAATTTTGTGAAGGAGGGAAACGGAGCATTTCTTCGCTTACCGTCCAACTTCGTCCCCCTTTCCCAGGCGAGGTAGGAAAAACATTAGGATTCATGAACCGCAGAAGATCCACAAGCCGCTGAATGTGTCGCCACTGCTGTCAGGGCTTCCAACTTTCTGAGCGGATGGACTACAACATGTAAAGCCGAAGGTGAAGCGTCATGTTTTTTCCGGATCACGTAGATGTTCTCCAAGAAAACCAGAAAAATCAGCAGCTGCGCACCGAACAGTTAGGAGGTTCCAGGGAGTGAAGTGGAGGCATTGCGACACAGAGGACCATACGAAGCACTAAGAGATTTTCCCTTGCAGCTGTGAACTGTAATGGCAGGGGAAAGGGCATTCGTAAAAAGCATCCAGTGCGCACATGTGCACAGTATCATCAAAAATGGCGACAGCGTTAAAAACCTCCCTGTGACGAACGATCACATATTTATACCAGGGCAACAAATCTGCTCTAACGGGTATGGGTTCCTGATCACTCACTGTGTCCCTCATTGCTCGTGTCAAATTTTCAAAATACTTTGGATAATTACCCCAGGTATGTTTCTGTGACCGATACCAGATTATGTGTGGGAGTGAATGTAGTGTTGTCTAAAACCACTTGTTTTTCGTTGTGCTTTATAAACAGAGCAATAAACACCGAAAACACCTGCTTCCATGCTGATTCGGCTTTTTTTTTTTTTTGCACCATCACATCATGCTCAAAAACACATGGTTGCTGTTTCAGGTGAAGAATTCTCCGGCTTGCAATGCTTTCTCGTCGCTTGGGGCCAATGTCCTCTTGCGTTTGCAAAGGAAATCTCAATGTGTGCTCGTTTTGCGTCTGTGAAAAATATTTGACGAAGTTTCGTTTTGGAAAAGTGTGGCGCAGCGGCTTCAAGAGAAATGACGGGTCCTTTTTTTTGTGAACTAATTCAATATCTAACGTTGCGCGAGTGCGCTCAACGAGTCGAAAATTCTTTCTCAACGTACGTCTGAGGGCACATTCGAGACAAGCGTAGATGCATGAGGAAGTCTTCTCATCACTGGCGACTTGGATTCGTGCGTGGACTGTTATGAAGTTCAGACTTGCTGTTTATACTTCAATTTTTGAAACCGTGTTTCTGGCACCAATGATACATGGAGTGCCGACTGCGACTCAAAGAGGTAAGCACAGCTTTGTAAGAGCTGACGGAGGAACGTCTCTGGCTTCTTCTGAGAATTCCTCTGTGTATGCGCTATTCGTTCTGAATTTTGGCCTCACAACAAGGAACCATAGAATATTTTATTTCGTCTCAAACAACTTTGCTAAACGCGACACATCGCAGTAGCGTTATGCTTGATGCGTAGACGCGTCCGCGTAGTGCTGACGCGATTTCAAACAAATCGTGCTCATCATGTATTTCTCCAGTCTGTGGGCTCGTTTGGCTGTACGGTGCCGATGCGAAGAACCTCGGATCTTAGAATTTCTCCGAACAACGTGGTGACAGCTTGTCGTACCTTCAAGTATACGTTATTGACTCGAGGAGGCAAAGCAGAATCTAACACCTGTTCATTACCGCACGTGACCGAGACTTCAGAACAGTTCTTTTCTTGTGCTTCACAGCGAAGAAAGTTTTTCCGTTTCCTCCTTGCCAGTAGCACCACACGCCCCTATTAGAAATGCGGTTGTTTTCCGTGCTTGCAACAGTAAATTGGAAATTCCCTCTTATACCCCAAGCGCTTTACAAGTCGGCTACTTCAGGATTTAACAGAGCAATACGTTTTTCGGGAAAATATGTGGTGCCTAGCGCCTGCTCGTAGCTTCGCATTTTCCGTTTTCATTCACAGCAAGGCACAGCACTCTGCTCTTATTTGAACAGGCACCCAATTTATTCGAATTGATGGCATTTCTCCCACTTTGCACTAAATGTACAGCAGATTTCCTTAATTTCTTCATTTTTTTTAAAAAGCCACCATGTGCAGGATGCTCTTCGCACTTCGTTAACGAGAGTAGAAGATGCGCTAACAGCAGCAAGCGGAAGGGGAAAACCACATCGTGCTACTCGTTTGTCGTGATGTCGCAGAATTGCATGGGAACCAGCTCTCATGCTACTTGTGGATACAGCTACGCTAAGTTCCGTGAAACGACGCCCGAAAATAAAGAAGGAAGCTAATTTTACGAAGCGAAGGTGGAAGCAGACATAAGGACAAAGTAAGCACAAGGGTCCTACGAATAGCGAGGTGCCATTGAATTAACTGCGAACGGCAGGGAACCACATTTTCTATCTAAGAGCTCCCATGTCGTTTGACTTTGGTGCTATCGGACATGAGTTACACATTTTACGGAAACCTCTGCCTGGTTAGAAGTGCGGCTACTGAATCGACAGGTAGTGGAGGGTCTGTCGCGAACGCAACGCTTTACAGAAGGTCGAAATGTCTCCACTACTCTGGTGACAAAACTGGTTTGTGCCTACCGTTCCAATCCGCGTCCGTCCATGAAATATGGGTGCCACTCGGCACAGCCTTATTTAAGAAATTTTCGCGCAGCTTAAATGACGGTGGCTCGTATGACAATTTCCTGTGTGGTCTGAAGGCGGTTGCGTGATATCCACATTTTGGGTGCAACTGTTACTACTGGACTCAGACGCCTGTCACGTCATTGTCAACGAGGCAGATCGTATCAAGAGGTGTGTTTTGGGGTACTAACAGATTTTGAGTCGCCGTTCAACGGTACGGTGTGGGCCGTAATTTAGGTTTCAGAATGGACGATGGTGTGCTCGATGGGCTGCTCAAGGAATTCCCGACGTGTGCTCATGATGAACAGAGAAGTACAACGTCCACACGAATGACCCCAACCATTCTCTTTGTATCAGTTCTGGATGGGTGCCTATACATCTTTTGTTTGTCCTGTATCTTGGTTTACTCTCCTTTGTCCTGGTTTGACGCTCAACAAATTCGTTGACCGCTCCTTGCCTGAGACAATTCTGTTCGTCACGTGGAAAATGTGGCGAGCGGGTACCAAAACAAACAAAAAAAAGGATCACCCACAGCACTTTTGGAAATTCACGACCAACTCAACAGCAATGAATGAACACTTCGTTCCGCTTTTCTGTAAATTTGAAGAAAAATGACGCATGAAGGTCACGACTTGGCTGTGTCTGAGGTACAGATAAGACTGAAATGTTCTCTTCACTCAACCCTGACATTTTTCTCCCGTTTGCGTTCTTTTAGTAGTTTCACTTTTTCCTTCTCAGTTTCATTTATTCCGAGTCTTACGTATTTTTCCCCGAAGTAGGTCATTTACATACTCTCGACTGCACCGTTACCACTACATTCGCTTCCGCAGCCTCCCTAAACAGTGACAACTATGGCTGACGAATGGCGTGAGCTGGGGGACGAAGAAATGCCCTTCGATCCGTCCAAATCCGCTGAGAATCAGACCCCGCAGGAGCCATCCACCGAGAACGCCGGCCAATGGCGAGAGATCGGCGACGAGGACCCTCAGGAGCATCACGAACAGGCCCCACCCGCCGCAGATGCTGACCAGTGGCGTGAGCTTGGGGAGGAGACTCCTCAAGACGAGCAGACCCCTGCGGCCACGCAGATTGAGGAAACTCCCACGGAGGACCCTAACGCGAACCAATGGCGTGAGATCGGCGACGAGACTCCTCGTCCTGAAACCGCTCCGGAGGAACATGTCGACGAATACGCCGCTGAGACTCCTCGTGAGGTTGAGGAACCCGTCGCGGATGGTGGCATCCGCAGCACTGAACAGGAAGATGAGGCGCAGTACCCCGACGAGGCGGCCCAGCAGGCGTACCACGCGGAGGAGGACGCCGCCAACGGAGCCCAAGAAAACTACCCCACCGAGGGTGCCTACCCTCAAGAAGAAGCCCCTGTCGCCGATGAGCCGGAACCCCAGGATGCTGCTCCCGCGGACGAGAACGCTGACCAGTGGCGTGAGCTTGGCGACGACGAAGGCGAAGCGGAGGAGAAGCCAGCCGCCGCGCAGTTCCAGCCTGTCATGGCTACCCGCATGGCTCCTGTCAACAACCGCGTGGTGAAACCCAACACTCGCAACGTCAGGCAGGTGGACCGCTGGGAGCCGGTTGCTTACGACAGGGCAGAGGAAAGCGAAGATGAGTTCGAGCTGTCAACGTGTGTCGATCCGGTGTACGTGCCCATGGACGACGCTGACGCTGGCTTCCAGAACGGACACCCCGACATTACTGGTGAGGTCATGTCTTGCTTCGATGAGCCTAACCTCCTCTACCGTGTTATTAGCCGCGACGCTGATAGCAACGCAACCTGGGCTTTCTACAACGACAGCCTCAACTACGAGATGCACGTTCAGTTCACCTTCGGCCGCAACTCCAGGATTACTCCACTGGATGACACCAAGATGGAACAGAACGACAAGGGTGAGTTCGTCTGCGAGACTGTGGTGTACCCTACCGAGACAGAGTACTTTATCACTGGCCACGTCAACGGCTTCACGAGCAAGCTCCGCGCCATTCCTTTGACTGAGGACTACCACAACAACCGCCGTTCCATCACGCTCAAGACTATCCAGGATGAGCAGGACACTATCAAGCAAATCACCGACAGCGATGTTGCCGAAGAGGTCCTTCAGGCCTGCATCGCCAACGGTGTTCCGTTCGTGGACCCTGAGTTCCCGCCGTGCCAGGAATCTCTTGAGGCTGGCGGCAAGAGGAACTTCAAGCCGCTTGCTTGGGCTCGTCCGTCCATGTACCTCCCCCAGGAAATGGTTGATCAGGTCCGCCTGTTCCGCTCTCACCCGCAGCCCGGCGTCGTGGACCCCGGTGAGCTCGGTGACACCTGGGTCATGTGCTCTGTGTCCTCTGTCTCTGAGGATCCTCAGCGCCTGCTCGGCATGTTCCGTCACCCTGAGGGCAAGGAGGCTGCCCAGCGCGAGCACGCTGTTGGCGCGTACCGCGTGACCTTCAGCAAGGACGGTTGGTGGCGCAGTGTGCTGGTGGATGACTACCTGCCTGTGTCTGCTGGTCGTCCGAAGTTCGCTCGCAGTGCCAAGGACCCCGCTGAGATCTGGCCCTGCATCCTGCAGAAGGCCTACGCCAAGCTGCACGGGAGCTACGGAAAGATTTGCTCTGGTGATCCGCTGCACGCTCTGCATGACATGACCGGCTTTTCCACGGTGCGCTTCGACGAGGCCATGAGCAACTCAGCCCGCGGGAACGACAATGATCTCTTCGATGATCTCATCCGTGGCGTTCGCGCTGGCTACACCACGATTGTTAACACCCCAGGCAAGGAACCGAAGGTTGGCGCTACCCCGTCGGCGCAGGCGGAGGAGTACCGCAAGGTTGGTCTGCTCTCTGGCCACGCTTACACCATCCTCGACGCCAAGCACTTCCCCGACGTGGACGATCTGCGACTCGTCAAGATTCGCAACGCCTGGGGTCGCGGCCTCGAGTGGAACGGCGACTGGGGTGACAACGACAGCAAGTGGGATGAGCACCCCGACGTCGCGGAGGTGTGCAACTTCCAGAAGGCTGCGGATGGCACCTTCTGGATGTCCTGGGAAGACGCCCTCAAGTACTTCAACGGTGGTGGTATCTGCTTCTCGCACACGCCTGCCTATGACTACCGCATGAACTGCGCTTTCTACGACCAGGTGCCGTCGTGCGTGCTTGAGGTTGAGGTGCAGTCGCCGACCTGGATGACGATTGTCATTTCCCAGGAGGACAAGCGCAGCCGCAAGGATGGTGGTGAGTACCAGCCCGTGATGATCAGCGTGGCCCAGCCCGTTGACAGCGGCATGTACAAGGTTGCGTTCAACTCTGAGGCCAGCGCCATTCGCCCTAGCTCTGATAGGTGGACCTTCCTGGAAGCACGCGATGTTTCCATGGTTCAGCGCTTCGATGCGGGCAAGTACCTGATTGTGCCTCGTCTGATGAAGACGGAGGACCAGCCCAGCGAGGTGCCTTTCCTCCTTGGCGTGATTGCCAATCGCGCTGTGGGTACGGAGGAGGTCTCCATCAAGTTCAAGGCCCTCAGGCCCGAGAGCCGTGTGTTTGAGAACTATCCCAAGTTTGCAGACGACACGACAGAGACAACAGAGGAGGTGCAGTACCAGAAGCGTCCCCCGGGTGCAGGCTTTCCTCAGGCGCAGATGGGCCGCCAGATTGAGGCGTAGCGTGCGTGGGAAGGAGAGTTAGTCTTCTGTATGTAAATTATCCTGCTGCTTTTTTCTTTTCCACGTTCTTTCGTATAAACGCTCCACCTCCTCATACACCGATCCAGAAACGAATGGGACTTCTTGGGACCACGGCTCCTCTTGTCCATGCTCTCCGCCCCATTCGTTACTTTCAAAGTGGTCAACCCACTGCTTGCTTTTGAACAAAGAACTCTTCCTGGGCAGCCCCCCGCAGTCGCCGTGCTGCTGTGCGCCACTGGTCTTCTTCCGTAATCTTTCTCCTTGGCTACTTTTTCAGTTCTCTTTGTGTTGTGTGCCGTCACTCGCATTCGGTTTCATGAAAAAAAGTGATCCATTTTCGCATGCGCGCATTCCACGAAAATGGCCTCGTCCTCCGGTGCACTCAACCGCCTTTTCTTCCCAACATCACAACCTTAAAAATGTATCATGGAAAGGTCGCAGCCGTCTCGCTTATTTAACACTCCTTTCATGTATCTGTTTTGTCTTGCGTTTTTGTTTGTTGATTCCCTTCTTTTCTTCCATGTTTTGTTTTTCTTATCTTCATGCGCATCTCTCCATTGTTTCCTTACTGTCCATCAAATCCCTCTCTTTTGTTTTTCAACAAAATGTTAACAGGATCAGCGGCGTCAAAACAGCAACACAAAAGCAAAAACGGGCGAAGCAGTCGTACTATTTGCTTCTCTTTCCTGCCTCGTTTATATATATATATACAGTTTTCGCCTCTTTTCCTGAAGATCACTCCTTTCCGTTCTCTCATTTGCTTTGTCTTGTCGCAGCTGGCAATGCAAGAGCCCACTCAGTCTCAACGACACTGACCCAATATGTGCGCCCGACGTTGAAGCACAAATAGTTTGCGCTTTCTTCTTCCACTTTTGCTTGGAGTCGTCTCGTTTTCTCCCTTCAGAGGCGTTGTTTGACCATCTCGTACTTAACCCGACGTATTTTACTTTTTTCTATCGCTTTGTGTCCTTCGCACTATTTATGATCTTTGATGTCTTTTTCTTACTGACATATATATATACCTTTTATTGTGCCCCCCTGTTCATTAGCCTTGTCCGTTTCCTATTTCTCACCTCACCTTATTTCATTTGACCTTTCTTCATTTCTTTTTCGCCACGTTTCCCTGCACTCTTCTTTTTCTTTTGCGTGAGTCAACTAGACAAGTACTGACAACGAGTGGGTTCGTGGCGGCCGCGTTCCTCATTATCGGACAAGCCCGGACTTTTGTCTCTTTGAATAAGCTGGGTGACGCACGCACCGCCACGAACAACGCTGCCGCTGGGGTGCGTCTACCAAAATATCCTTTTCGGTCTTTGCTGGCCGGCACGTGCAGGGTGCCGCAGCATCTTTCAGGACGAAACTCACTTTTCTTATCACTGGCGCGCCTTGGCACGTCCCGGCCCGTTGGCTAAGTGTGGTGTTTCCAATGCATGCGCTGACATCCCCCTGAAGCACCAGTGAACGACCAGCACGAAGAGGAAAAACAACAAGATGGAATGACAGGTGAGCGGAAAGGTGAAGAAGAGGAGCGCGTCACAAGCTTCATCAGCTGGGCGGCGCACCAAATTCATCGCATTAATCCTCTGGATAGGGTTCCCTATGCTTACTGTTCATCTGTTTTCCTGGAGTGCATTTTCCTTTTCGGTCGCGGCGCTGACTAGCAGGGAGGAGTGTGTACCACGTGCTCCATGCTCGACCCACGAGGAGTGGGAAGTTCGCTCTATCGCATACCCTTGTTATTCGGCCTCTTCACGTCACTAAGGTGTTGTTCCTTGTGCGTGCTTGACACAGAAAACGAAGGGGAACAACGAGGCACCCCATGGAAACGATTCCTTGCTGTCTCTGGGTGCCTTTCGCAAAACAGTTGAACGGGACAATTTCACCTTTACCACTTTTACCAACATCTTCCATTTACTACTTTTGTTCCACTTTCGCTATCTTCTTTGTATTATGCTTTTGTCATTTCTCTTCATCTTCCGGACTTCCAACGAGTACGATCTCAAGTGGCCGCGGAGCATAGTACTATGTTTATTTTTTCCCCAGCAACTGCTTTCGACTTTCTTCCGCCACTCTGTGTCTCCTCAAAAGAAATGCACGACTCAACCGACGTTCATTTTAGCAGCAATCCTGCCGGTGGATCCACCCCGACAACAGACTCTAGCAACGAAGGAAAGCAAAGAGTAAAACTAACCAGGCCAGATTTTTTTTTTTCAGCAGTGGACAAGGAGTCACTGAAAATGACAGTATGCAGGCGATTTTTTGATCATAACTGTAACGATCATGCGTGTCGCCTCCATCCGTGCAAGGCCGCCACAGCGTAGAGCTTTCTGGGGCTCTTTCGAGCTGTCCTTGTGGCTTTGTTGAGTTCCGCCAACCGTCACACCACAGGCCACACGCCTCCTTCGTCGAAGAAAGGTGTGACGTTGCTTGCTGCGATCATTTGTCATGTTGCTGTTTTCTTTTTCTTGTTCCCGACTTTAACTACATCTCTCTCCTCCCTCCTCCCATTTCAACGCTCCTCGACTGCACTCTGGCGCGCACGTAAACTAAACTCACGTTCATCCGTACACTGTCGAAGTCAATAAAAGGATTCCCTTCTATTATTTGTTTCCATTTTATTCATCCCT
Organism: Herpetomonas samuelpessoai; assembly: GCA_030849835.1. Classification (NCBI taxonomy): domain Eukaryota; phylum Euglenozoa; class Kinetoplastea; order Trypanosomatida; family Trypanosomatidae; genus Herpetomonas; species Herpetomonas samuelpessoai. The sequence continues at coordinate 47,914 of JASAOC010002047.1, forward strand.
GTAGTTTTCAAACTCCTTCATTTCCTTTTAACGTCACCTGATCGTTTCGTGTATTTCTCAAGCTAAGCTGTTCTTCCCCTGAAAGGTACTTTATCCATCCGTCATGTCCGACCACGAGAACAACGATAACTGGCAGGAGATCGCCGAGGACGAGGTTCCGGCCCCGCAGGTCGCCATGGTCACGCGCATGGACTTGCCCGTTGAGGACGAGCGTCAGGGATCCGCTGGCTCTCACCGCCGTGGCTCCGCTGGTTCCGACCGTCGCGGCTCCGCCGGTTCTCACCGTCGTGGTTCCCCTGATTCCGACCGCCGTGGCTCCGCTGGCTCCAATCGTCGTGGCTCTGCTCCCGGTTCTGCTGGGCACCGTGGTGGCTCTGCTCTGTCCGACCGCCGTGGCTCCGCCCCTGGCTCCGCTGGACACCGCGGCTCCGCCCCTGGCTCTGCCAACAACCGTCGCCACCCCGCTCCTGGCGGCCGTCAGGGTCGCGGCCGTGGTGGTCGCGTGGTGAAGGACAAGAAGAACCCCAAGCGCGTCGCCCGCTGGGAGCCCGTGGACTACGAGCCCCGCGATGGCAGCGATGACGAGTTTGAGCTGTCCACCTGCCTCCAACCCGTGTACGAGGGTGAGGGCGAGCAGGTCAACGAGGCCGACACCCAGTACAAGAACGGCTCCCCCGACGTCACTGGCGACGTCATGTCCTGCTTCGATGAGCCCAACCTCCTTTACCGCATCATCAACAAGGACGGCGACAAGCCCGTCTGGGCCTTCTACAACGACAGCCTCAACTACGAGATGCACGTTCAGTTCACCTTTGGCCGCAACTCCATCATTGAGCCTCTGGATGACACCAAGATGGAACAGAACGACAAGGGCGAGTTCGTCTGCGAGACTGTGGTGTACCCTACCGAGACGGAGCCGTTCATCACCGGTAACGTCAACGGCTTCACGAGCAAGCTCCGCGCTGTCCCCCTTACCGATGATTACCACAACGCTCGCCATGCCGACGCTGACGAGAAGGTTGAGGAGGAGCAGGATGCCATCAAGCAGATCACCGACAGCGATGTTGCCGAAGAGGTCCTTCAGGCCTGCATTGCCAACGGTATTCCGTTCGTGGACCCTGAGTTCCCGCCGTGCCAGGAGTCCCTGGTGGGTGACAGCGACAGGCCGTTCCGCCCGCTTGCTTGGGCTCGTCCGTCCATGTACCTCCCCCAGGAAATGGTTGATCAGGTCCGCCTGTTCCGCTCTCACCCGCAGCCCGGCGTCGTGGACCCCGGTGAGCTCGGTGACACCTGGGTCATGTGCTCTGTGTCCTCTGTCTCTGAGGATCCTCAGCGCCTGCTCGGCATGTTCCGTCACCCTGAGGGCAAGGAGGCTGCCCAGCGCGAGCACGCTGTTGGCGCGTACCGCGTGACCTTCAGCAAGAACGGTTGGTGGCGCAGTGTGCTGGTGGATGACTACCTGCCTGTGTCTGCTGGTCGTCCGAAGTTCGCTCGCAGTGCCAAGGACCCCGCTGAGATCTGGCCCTGCATCCTGCAGAAGGCCTACGCCAAGCTGCACGGGAGCTACGCCGCCATCGGCACCGGCGATCCGCTGCACGCTCTCAACGACATGACCGGCTTCTCGACCCTGCGCTTCGACGAGGCCATGGGCCGTGCTGCCAAGGGCCACGACAACGAGGTGTTCGACCACCTGATCAAGGGCATTGAAGTGGGCTACACCGTCATTGTCAATACCTCCGGCCGCACCCCGCCCCCGAGCGGTCCTGGTGGCGCCGGCAGCCGCGGCGGAAGCGCCCGCTCCTCCAACTCTCCTCGCCGGAACGACAAGAGGAACGATGAGGCCCTGCTCAAGGTCGGTCTGCTCCCTGGCCACGCTTACACCATCCTCGACGCCAAGCACTTCCCCGAGGTTGACGACACCCGCATTGTCAAGATTCGCAACGCCTGGGGCCACGGCCTCGAGTGGAACGGCGACTGGGGTGACAACGACAGCAAGTGGGAGGAGCATCCCGATATTGCCGAGGCCTGCAACTTCCAGAAGGCTGCGGACGGCACCTTCTGGATGTCCTGGGAGGATGCCCTCAAGTACTTCAACGGTGGTGGTATCTGCTTCTCGCACACGCCTGCCTATGACTACCGCATCAACAGCGCTTTCTACGACCAGGTGCCATCGTGCGTGCTTGAGGTTGAGGTGCAATCGCCGACCTGGATGACGATTGTCATTTCCCAGGAGGACAAGCGCAGCCGCAAGGATGGTGGTGAGTACCAGCCCGTGATGATCAGCGTGGCCAAGCCAACCGACAGCCTCAAGGAGTACGAGATTGTGCTGAACTCGTCCGCTGCGGGCACCCGTCCCAGTCCCGACAAGTGGACCTTCCTCCAGGCCCGTGATGTGACTCTGATCAACAAGTTTGATGCGGGCAAATACCTGATTGTGCCTCGCATCATGTCCGGTGAGGGCCGCCCCAGCGAAGTCCCGTACGTCCTGGGCGTCATTGCCAACCAGGAGGTTGGTGCTGGCCCTGTGTCCATCAAGTTCAAGTCCCTCAAGGGTGACAGCCGCGTCTACGAGAACTTCCCCAAGTTCGACGACGACACCGCTGAGATGGAGGAGGAGGTGCAGTACCAGAAGCGCCCCCCGGGTGCGGGCTTCCCCGAGACCCAAACTGGGCACGCCATCGAGTAAACATGACATTGCACCATTCCAACCCTCAGCTTGCGGGTGCCGTGAGCTTGAGCACCCTTTACCGGGAAAGGGGGAAGGACGGCCTACACTTTCCATTCGGTTTCACTTCTCCACCCTCATTGCGCTAGCCTCACGAGCGAGGGCCACACACGGGTAAATGTGTGGGTGTGATGGTAGGAAGCAAGTGAACCGTCTCGTGGTCTGGGGCGTTTGTGCAGGCAGTCGCGTGCAGGTGCTCATCATGACGTTGTTGCTTGTGTAGCATCCTTCACGCTGACCATCGATTCCTGCGAGCGTATCCCGCTCCACCAGTTGTAGAATTACCCTGTGTTTTCTCTTTATCACTGCTTTTAGTTATCCACGGGTAGCAAGAAGGAAGGGGCAACCGCGCAAATGATTTGAAGAAAAATGAAATGAAATGAAGGATGCAAGCAATGAAACATCCGTCGAGCTGGTATCCAGCAGGCGCTTTATTTTTTTCCTTTTCCTTTCTGTACTCGCTTTGTTTTGATTGTTTGTTTACTTTTTTTCCACTTGTGCCAATGGGTGAAAATCGTTTGCGCAGCTTTCAACACTTACACGGAGGCCAGGATGAAGTGAACGTAAGATGTACGCCGCCTCACCTCATCCCCCTTTGTTCTCTGTGCCTGATCGCCTCTGCTGCATTCTTTGTTTTTCTCCCAACTTACTGCAGCTTTCTTCCTGTTCCTATTTCTTTGAAATTTCGTATTGTGTGGTTTTCTGGAGAACTCTGTGATGTGTGAGCCTCCTCGGCCTTTTTTCTTTGTGAGTGCCGCTCCTCGCGCACAGAGTAACCCATGCCGCCCTCTTCGTTTTTCCTCGCTGCCCAACCCTTTTTTCTTTTTTTTTGCGCGTCCGTTTCCAACATGCTCCTGCGGCAGTCTGCTTTTCATTATTATCTTCATTATTGATGTTCTCTCCCACGAAAAGTCAGCCGAAAGCCTACCCTTTCCACAGCAGCGTGCTTTTCTCCCCTGATCCCACTGGTACGCCAAAGAGATTTCTTTTCGCGTGAATGGGAGAGAAGTTGCCAGCAGGACGCCAGCTCCTGTGGAAAATGTGCAATTATCTGCACACGCTTCTTTCCCACATTTCTCTTTTTTTTTTTACTGAAAAACAGCAACGACATTTTCCATCCCCTTACCCCCCTCAATCCATGTTTTTTTATCTTCGTTTTTTTTTTCAAGCTCGACTTGTCAGCCTTGAATGCCCATATGCGTGTTTTCGTTTCTACATTTTTCGTTTGAGGTTCCTTCTCTCCACGTTATGTCCAAATCCCAGCAACAAAAGAAAGCTACATTCATGCCACACCAGACACCGAATACTCTGACTAGAGAGGAGCACAATTCTGCACAGGTCAGGGTTTGTGCACCGAGGAGTTCCTCTCTCGAGCAGTCACGGAGAAGAGAAGTATCATGCATGAAATGGGGTCAGCTGGGCAACTAAAAACGGGGCCCAGGGACGGCGTGACACAAGACGAAAGGTGCTCTGTCGCTGTCTTTCCCCCTCTCAGAACCTTCGCTGCCCGTCTCAAGGCCACGCCTTCGCTGACGTTTCATGCGACAGACGCGTTCACAAAAGTATGCACGTATGAGTGTAGTAAACAAATAATTCCCCATCACGTTGCTCTTCCCACCTTGCTGCATTTGCCCCTTGAACACGAACCGCACGTGGTGCTAAGAATCTTCTAAAAGGGTCATTTTTTTTGTTCTTTCGTTCTTTCCCTTCTGTGTCTCTCCACTTTCCGATAGCTTCATTCGCTGTGGTTTTCATCTTCTTGGTTATCACAAGAACACCTCACATAGTCAACATCTGCACCCACATCTTTTTTTCTTTTTTGTTATATTTCTGTCCTCTCCTTCCCCCTTCATTGTTTTTCTGTGTCTTTCCTCCCCTACTTGTGTATTTGATCTGTCGTTGCTCAATTTTTTTTTTGTGTGTATTACAACCTTTCCTTTATCATCATTGCTGTGAACCTGCAACACCAAAGCCGTTAAGTGCTTTCATTGGCGAGCAAATTGTCTTTTTACCTTCTTGGTTCTCATTTTCTCCTTTCTTTTACTTCTAGTCCTGAAAGTGTACACTTCCGCTGTGTATTACTGACAACCTTTTATCACCGAAGATCAGCAAAAAATAAATAAAAAATATGGCGCACAAGACCGGTGGCAAGATTGACGAGTTCGACGAGGGTTCCGTGGTGAATCGTGTCAAGGGCGTGAACGAGTACAAGTACGGCGCTCCTGTGTACAAGGGTGAAACCACGGCGTGCTTCGACGACGGTCTTCTCTTCCGTATTATTGAGACCAACAACAAGAACCGCTGGTCCTTTTACAACGACACTATCTCCAATCAAATGCGTGTGCAGTTCACCTTTGGCAAGGACTCGGCCCTCAAGGCCCTGGACAACACGGAGATGGAGGAGCTTGGCGATGGATCGTACCGGGCGACGGTGACGGTGTACCCAATGGAAACGGAGCTCTTTGTTGAGGGCGAGCCCAACGGTTACACAAGCAACATCCGCGCTCAGCCCCTGTCCGAGGACTACCTCCGTGACATGGCTCGCCAAGATGAGCAGATGGCCAAGGCCGAAACTGCTGCCCTCTTCAACGCGGTTGGCGACAGTGCCTCCACCGATGAGATGATCAAGGTTTGCGTGAGCCAGAAGATCAAGTTTGTGGACTTTGCCTTCCCGCCGGATCAGAAGTCCCTGCAAATTGGCTCTCTTGTGAAGCTGAAGGTGCTCCCGTGGGAGCGCCCGTGCATGTACCTGTCCGACGAGAATGCCGAGCAATGCCGTCTGTTCCGTAACGGTGTGCACCCGTGCAACATTGACGAGGGCGATCTTGGCGACTCGTGGCTGACGGGCGGCGTAGCGGCACTTGCAGAGTTTCCCGACAAGATTCGCGACATTTTCCGCCACCCCGAAAGCGTCCTGGCGGGCAAGAAGGAGCGCGAGCAGGGCATCTACCGTGTGACCATGAACAAGAATGGCTGGTGGACGAGCGTCGTGGTGGACGACTACATTCCCGTCGCTGGCGGCCGCCCCAAGTTCGCCCGCTCCAAGGGCGACCCGTCCGAGATCTGGGTGAGCATCCTGGAGAAGGCCTACGCCAAGGTCTTTGGCGGCTACGGCTTCATCGTCGCTGGTGACCCGCTGCACGTCCTGCAGGACCTGTCTGGTATGCCGTGCAGCTCCTTTGACAACGCCTTTGTGGAGTCCACCATCAACGAGACGTACCAGCTGTTCGAGCACCTGCGCCACTACTCTGAGAATGGCTACCAGATCATCTTCACGACGCCTACCCGCGAGGCCATCCTGACCGCCCGTGGTGCCCAGAGCTGCGCCACCGCTGGCCAGGCTGAGGTCGGCTACACCAAGGCTGGTTTGCTGCTCGGCCACAGCTACGCTGTTATCAAGATCGGGTACTTTGAGGAGCACAACCTGCGCATCCTGCAGCTCCGCAACCCGTGGGGTCAGGCGACGGCTGACTGGAAGGGCCCGTGGAACAAGCGTGACAAGAACTGGCAAAAGTACCCAGAGGTCGCGGACTTCTTCAAGTTTGACTCCGAGGATGATGGCACCTTCTTTATGGAGTGGCCTGATGTTCAGGACTACTTCACGGGCTGCGGCGTGTGCTTCCTGCAGCACCCCATGCACGACTACCGTGTTCGCGGCACCTTCTTCCAGAACGTGCCTACCACATGCCTTGAGATCTCTGTCCGCCGCCCTGTGATGATGAGCGTTATCCTTTCCCAGGATGACAAGCGCGGCACCGACAAGTTCGAGTACGCCCCCTTGATGATCAGCGTCGCCCACGGCTGCGGTGCCGTGAGCCCGATGCGCGTGGACCTCAACAGCGGCTTCGACATTGACCACCCATCTCCCGAATACACCTTCCTGCAGAGCCGTGACGTGAGCATGTTCTACGAGTTCCTTCCAGAGAACTCGCCGTACATGGTGGTGCCCCGCACCATGTCCCCCTTCGCCCAGCTGCCGTACGTGATTGGTCTGCTGACTCCGTATGAGATTGGTAAGGAGTCTAGTGACATCCGCGTAGCCTTCCGTGCCCTGGCGCCCGAGAACCGCGTCTTTGACAACTTCCAGAAGTTCAACTGCGAGACCCTCGCAACAGAGACTGACTTCCAGGCCAAGGGCCCCACTCAGTTCTTCCCAGACATTTACGTGGGTACAGTCATCCAGACCTCGGATGAGTAAGGTACTCACAGAAAAGAGGGATGCGGGAGGTAGGGGAGAGGGGGTGCCGTGTGGAGCTAGGGAGAGTGCACGTCTGCTCCCGCTGGCCCGGTCGCTCCCCTTCCCTCGCTCGTCGCTCCTCGATTGGTGAGCGGCTCTGTTCACGTTTCCCTTCTCCACTGCGCCATCTGAGTTTCCCTGAGAAACCAATGGAGGCTTACGAGTGGCACCGAACCTTTTTAACTCTCAGCCCTTCTATCTCTCTCTCTCTCCCCTTGTCCCTTCTGTTTCCCGCATCCCAGCGCACGCGTCACGCCTCTCCGCGTAGGCGTGCGCCTGTTTGGGTGGGATCACGTATATTTCGTCGCAACTTCCTACCCTTCTCGCCCGCTGCTAACGTGTCTCACCAGGACTAGAATGAGGGAGAAGGATGGGGGAAAGGAGGTGCACCGTACCAAAGTCATGCCCGTGTGGTGGATGGTTGCGGTGGCGAGGCCGCCGTCCACCTTTTTCCCTTCATAGTTTGCTTTCACCAGCTGCTTCTTTCCATCGCAGCACTATGTTTTTTTTTCTTTTCAAGTCGTTGGATCTTTCGTGATTTCTTCCCTTCTTCTATAGTTCATTTCTCACGATGTCATTTGCCCTTTGCTTCGCTTGTTGGTTTGTTTCTTTCCGAAAAGCTGCTTTGAATCACAACTGAGGGGTTGGAAACACCCCTGCATAGTTTGTCTCCCTTCGTACTGTTTTTCTTTGATATGTTTAGATACTCAGTCCATCATCTTTACTCTTTTTTTTTTTTCCGTTTACTCATATGTTTTCTCAAACTTTTTTCTGTGGCGGCCCACACCACACCGACGGGTTTGCTTGTATAGTTTTCTTCTCTCACTCTCTTGTATCTTGGTGATTCTTCGGCGCCATCTCTTTTTGTTTTTCCGCTTCTCTTTGTCTCACCGTGTCGTTGTCCTTCTTTTCTTCTTGGTTCCTATTCTTTTCCCTGTTTCCTCCGCTTTCACACTCTTTGTATATCTGTTGTTGGGCGTCTCGTTTGCTTTTGGACTTTGTGGAATGAGACATCCTCTCTCTCTCCCTGTTTTTTCTTGCACGCTCACTCCAATTAGCACAGGTCCCGACTGATTTCCTCTTGCTCGTGTGCATCGCGCGCTCGCTCAAGAATTCTTGCCTTTTCTCTTGCAATAGGGGAGAATTGGATTCCTCCCGTGGCGACACAGCCTCGTACAGGTAGTGCAGAGCGAAAGCGGTCGAATGTAGAGGAGAAGACTGCAGCATTCAGTGCGCATTCGCGACTAGGGGGTTCTCTCCCTTTTCTGGATATTTATAGTTCTTTTTTTCCCTTCTCTTTTTCTTTTCTTTCCCTCTGTATCCTTGTTTTCCTTTCTGCGCGAGAACTTACCTCTCCACACTGCAGTTGTCCATTCCGTCCTGACTCCCCTTTTCCTGTCTGATAGGACGCAAGCAAATTGGCCGGAGCCAGCGTTTCTTCTCCATGCATCTTTCACACACCCAATGTCCGCGTCAGCCTCACTGGCAGACACTGCGTTCTTGTTCTTATTCGACTCTTCTTTAAAGTTTTTTTTTCTTTTCTACCCGCTTTGTTCCCCCCTTTCGCATGTTTTTGTTTCCGCTTCATGTTTGGCGTTTCCTCCTTCATCTTGTCGTGTGTCTTCCGTTTCTTTTTCCCCCACTTACAAACACGGATTCCTTGACCTATTCGCCAGTACCACGTATCTGTGCGACTCCTGTTCCTCCGTCTGCTTTCCATATTCGTTCAGCTGCCCATGTGATTCCTCCTTTATTTCCTATCTCTTGTTGAACGAGGAAGACAGTTTCTCATCAGTCCCCAGCAACCAAACAAACAAACAATCGAAAGAGACCTGCGTACACAATCAAAGGACAACAATGTTGTACCGAAGGTGTTTGGATCCCCTTTTCCGAGCACTCACACGGTGGAGGCGGTAAACATGAAAGTGAAGACACGCCGTGTACGTCTCCATATCGCAGCCCGGCCTCCGCTAGCTTTGCCTTTCTCTAGGTCAGTTAACGCTGCCCTGGTGCTGCCGAACGGTTGGGTTTTCCTTACCGGGGGAAAGGGCGGAGAGAGGGGAAGCGGTGGAGAAGTGAATAACAAGAGTGCCAAGGGCTGCTTTGCCACCACGCTAGTGGGTGTCTGCGCCGTTTAGTTAAAAATGGGGCATCACGCCAAGGCTGTTTCTCTAGCCGTGTTTCATGCGACTTCTCCTCACAACGGGTTTCTGAATATCCACTGCCGTGCTTCTGCCTACCCTTCCAACTCCTCTCTCTCTCTTATTTCCTTGCTGTTGCATATTCACATCTGATCACTCACCTCCGTAAGCAGAAAAGTACTTCGGTTTTCCGTAGACATTCATTCTTCGTCCACAGACTATTCTTCATTTCCCTCTCTTTTTCTCTCTTCCTGTTCTTCCCTCTCATTCGAGCAGAGGAAGAAAGTGGTGGTGAGTCTTGGCGTAAGGCGGTGAGCAAGGCCATTCAGAGCATTCTCTGGAAACTGGCATACATCCCTTCCCCCCAGCGAGTCCCACATCTAAACCCTCCTCCCCTCACCAGAAACGAGAAAACAGATACAAGTTCCAATAACTTGAGAATTCATTACCGTGTTATTTTTCTCCCTTTCTGTTTCTTTCCGACTTCACTGTCACACTGCATTTGCATTCGTCGTGCTGTTCCTGTCCTGTTGAGGCGGCGTTCCCAATCTTTAGCAATACCGTGTATTACTATATTTTCCCTTTCTCTGTGTCTTCTCTCTCTCTCTTTTTCTTCTTCCCCATCTCCCGGTCTCTTATTGTCTCCTGAAAAGTTCCATAACAAACTGTTTTTCTTTCCTCTTCTTCATCCACCCCTTCCTCTTAGTTCTTGATTGCGTGCTTCTAAGTCAGTCATTGTTACATTAGCTTTTCGTTTCACTTTCATTTTTCTTCGCTCTGCTTCTTTTACGGCGAAGCGATAAAAGGGCGACATTGTGGAAAATCCCAAGGAAACAACAATTGTGACGAGTGTAGGGGTGTTCATCAAGCGATTGACGGATTGAACGGTGGTTCCGTTGTCTTTTTATCCTTTCGGAGCACCAGAGCACTCGCCTCGCGTGGTCAACAAAGGGGGGAAAACAGACAGCGAGCGTGCCGTATGGTTGGCGTAGCGCTAGCTCAGAAGCAAAGTGGTCTCTGTTCTACCGATTGGCAAACGGCGTCATATTTTGGTTTACCTTTCACATCTTTTTTTTTCCCCCTTTCCTACTGTTTCCATCTAGTGCCGTTTCTTTGTCAGGGTACCCTGTAGCTTCCCTTGGGTGATCCTCAGACCTTTGAAATTCCTTGTGGACTTACCAAACGTTTTGCAACACTGCCTACTATCCTTGTTCTTCGTTGTTAGCTTCATCCTCTAAAAAAAAAAAAATAATTAATTCAAAGCTTCTGCATTCATTATTTCGCTTGTGTTGCGGCGCTTCTACGTTGTGTTCCCCACCCACTGTTTTTTTCTTCTTCCTTTCATCATTTTATTATTGTTTTTTTTTTTTGCTCTGTTTTTGTTTACGAGGCGAACGTTAGTCCTTTTTCTCTACACGGTGAGCAAGCATCGTTGACGACTTTTCCTGTTGACGTTCCTCGTTAGTTTTATTTTACTTCATCTGTTTCCATCTGGGGCACGCGGCCAACTGTTCGCCTCCTTCTATAATCGTTACTTTGATTTCTTCACGCACCGCATTTCCTCACGAGCAGCTGTAAAACGCTTGTGCCCAATTATCCCTATTCTACCCTTGATTCTTCTACCGCAGATTTCTCCTTTCTCCCTTGCCCCTTTCTCCGATTCACTAGTGACGTGTTAAAAAAATTATAAAACCCCCGAACAGAAACAGCGCTGTCTACTCCGTACTCCTCACTTCGTCTTCTCCTTTTTGTTCCATCACGTCGCGTTCGGTCCTCTAAACCGCTGCAGGTTGGACTAGCGAAGTAGACCATTGGGTTTCATTCATCTGCTTCGTGTAAAGCACCTTTTTTTTTGTCGTCAAAAAACACACAAAAAAGGTAGCGTTAACCGGAGGGTGACTGATTTGATTATCTTGGTACCATTACAGGGTTCATTGTTTCTTTCTTCTGGAAGGGGTGTTCTTTGACATATCACCAGCCGCGTTTGGCGGAAGGCATCGCAAGATTAACAGAAAGCGGCAACGGAGAAGAACATTTCTATTAGTTTTATATATCTTGTGTTTTTTCGTACCGTTTTCTCGGCCCAGACTTTTGGCACTATCACATTTTTTTTTTCGCGTGTTTGGCGTTCAAATTTAAGCACGAGCTCAGCGACTCACAAGCAGATACATACGTACACACACTTACACGCACACACCGCACGTGTTTTTAACCAGTATATTTTACTTTCTCCCCCCTTTTTAAAAATTGAGTGCGAGTTAGCACCACGACATCGGGCACCTTAGCGCAACCATGATCGACGAGTTTAGAGAAGAATCCGTCGAACTCAACCGCGACGTCATCGAGGCCGCCGCCACCGCCGCCTCCAACACCTCCAACGGTAATCTGAGCCACAGCAGCGGAGACGGGAAGCAAGGCAACCAGCCGTCCCAATCGTCGCAGCAACCGCACTGGGTGAACTGGGGCCCGTCGGTGCGTGGTGGTGTTGTGACGGGATGCTTCCGCGGTGGGTTCCTTTACCGCCTGCACGACGAGGTGACGCACACGTGGGTGTTCTACAACGACACCTTTGCATTTGAAATGCACTGCAGCTTCACCTTTGAGAAGGATGTCCCTGTGCGAGTTCTGAGCCCGCGGGTGAATGTGGAGCGGCTGCCCTCGGGGGAGATGAGGTACTCCATTGTCATTTACCCTATGGAAACGATTGAAGTGATGCAGGCGACACGGGGTCGGAATAAGGCCCAGTTTGACGGCAAGGCGCTTTCCAAGGAATACCTCGCGCGCGAGATGGAGGACTCCTTAGCGGAGATAGACCTGTGCGAGCAAAACCTGTCCAAGTACACGCGGAGCTGCTCTGCGGAGGAGGTGCTGCGGGTGTGCAAGGAGAAGAAGCTGCCCTTCCTAGACCCAGAATTCCCTCCCTCCTCTCTTTCCTTTGAGCAAAACCCTTCCTCCACGTCTACCCCTTCCTCAACCGCCACCGGTACCTCGAGCTCCGCTCTACTGAAGCCGAGCGCGTGGCGACGCCCCGAGAACTACTTGCCGCCAGTGTGGCGAGCACAGCTCCGGTTATTCCGCCACCCCATTTCCCCCACCGTCGTACAGCGTGGCGATCTGGGCGATTCGTGGGTGATTAGCGCCATCGCTGCTCTGAGCGAGAATGCAAAGTTTGTCAAGGACATGTTCCGCCACCCTCTGGACGCCCGCGAGACTGGCACCGAGGAGGCACTAGGCGCGCGGCGCGTGATGCTCAACAAGGATGGGCTGTGGCAGTCTACCCTCATTGATTCGTACCTGCCCATGAAAGGAAAACAGCAGCGCTTTGCCCGCTGTGCAAACGATTTCTGTGAAATGTGGGTTTCCTACCTAGAGAAGGCGTATGCCAAGCGTAACAACAGCTATGGCAACATCATCAGCGGCGACCCTTTGTTCGCGCTGCGCGACTTCACGGGATTTCCCACGACACGGTTAGATGCCAAGTTCCGCGCGTGTCGCAACGACGAGGAGGCGAGCGCTGCCTTGTTCGACCGCCTCGCCGCCGATTGCGAGACGGGCCATCAGATTCTCCTCAGCACGCCCTTGAGCGGCGAGTCGACCATTTCCACGGCAGAGCTGAAGGAGCAGGGCATTCTAGTCGGGTACGCCTACACGGTGGTGGAGATGGCGCAGGTGGGGCCACTCACGCGGCTGCTCAAGGTGCGCAACCCGTGGGCCTCGTGCGCCGACTGGAAAGGCAACTGGGGTGTGAACTCTCCGCAGTGGCAGCGCTGCCCTGAAGCGGCAGCGGCCTTTCCCGTGCACGACGGCAGCGACGGCGCAGTGGTCTTCAGCTGGGAGGAGGTCCTCACCTACTTTATTGGCTGCGGCGTCGTGTTTAATCACTTTGACTACGCCGACTACCGCATCCCCTCACGGTTTGAGGGCACGCACGCGCAGGTCTGCCTCGAGGTGAGCGTCACCGAACCGACCCAGCTCACCTTCATTCTTAGCCAGGAAGACCGCCGCACGCGCCAGGAGCCAGACAACACTCTCGAGTACGCCCCACTTGTGCTCTCGATTGCCGCGACGGTGGAGGGGAGTGGGCCAAAGAAGCCCATCCTCCCTCTCTCTCGCGCCCCTAGCACCATTCGCACCAACGGAGACGTGGAGAACGACACAGCGGGCGGCTCAACGTCCAATGGTGGCGGTGATCACACGTCGACAACGACGGAGCACAGGTTGGTGGATTATCACCGAATGCAGTCCTTGGTGAACTCGACAGCGGACACGGAACACCCCACGAGCAGCCTCGTCTTTCTACAGGGGAGGGATGTGAGCATCATGCACAACTTCGTGCCTGAGCGGTCGCCGTACCTTGTAGTGCCCCGACGCCTCGTGCGTGATGGGGACCCAGAGGACCTCCCATTTGTACTGGCGGTGCTCTCACAGCTACCCTTCACGGCCTATGGGCAGGCCCACGTCAAGCTGCGACGCTTACCGAGAAATAGCCCGTACTGCGACGGCAACATTAGCTTCATCAACAACACGGAGGAGGTCCGGACATCGTTCCAAGTGCGACGCTCTGCAGCCTCCGTGGTCACTCGCACCGGTACCCAATTGAACCCCGAGGAGTGACCCAAGCATGAAAGGAGGGAGAGGAAAGGGATAGAAAGAGAGCAGCAAGAGCGGAGACCGACGATGGAAAAGCAGAAAAGAAAAGCGAAACCGCTTTAAGTTTTTGGAGGCGGTCAACATGTGCTTGGGCAAGCCGCGAAACACACACCTTGCCCTTATCATCACCAAACCGCCCATCTCTCTTCTGTGTGTCTTTTACCGCCTCTCCGTTGTGTACTGTGGTTGCTCCTCCTTACCACAGTGCCGCCCTCCCCCCCTCATTCATGTCTCTGAGGTTCTTCCTCTTACGAGGCGTAGTGGCACCTTTTTTATTTTATCTTTTAAACCCATGTGTTGGGTCGGATTGGTGGATATTCGTCTTTATTCTTTGTTGTAGCTTCTCGAACTCCTTCCTCCCCTCCCTCCGTCCTCCTTGTTCCTACACACACACACTCTCTCGTGCATACCCATATTTTCCTTTCGCGTGTATTAATCCCTGCTACCGATCATAGGAGTGCTTCGTCTGGCTTTTGAAAGTACGTCCTCACCATTTTAAAAACCTGTCATCCTTCCCTATCCGCTCACATAAATGATCTCGCTTCCCCTCTCCTCTCTTAAAAAATATCTCCGTGTGTCTGTGCTGCCCTCTCCTCCTTTTTCCTGGTTCCTCTGCGTTATTGATTTCTGGAAAGGAAATGTGCTCTCCTTTGTCTCTCTTATCTGCGACCATGTTGACGTTCCCGTCAAGCTGTTCCCTCTTTCCTTGTCTTTCGTCTCTGCTTTTTCTCCGGATTGGTTTCTCCCGTTGGTGTCTCTGCCTCTTTCGTGTGCTGACGCTTCTGTGCTTACACGAATCGCATCCACCGAGCTGCCTTGACAAAGCAAGCGCGTTCACGGTGCGTCACGTGACGCTGTGAACGCGCCGGCCCATCACCCTACCCCCCCACGTGCGTCGCTGACGCCGCAGGCTCCACGAGAGGACACAGAGGATGTCCTGGGAACCGCAGCATGCTCGTACGAGGCATGTCAGGTGACGAGATGAGGTGAACGAAAGGGGCTGGGCCGATAGTACACACCGCTCACAGCAGGCTGTGAACATCCATCAAACGAGAGCGTTTCTCTCAAAAAATTGGATGCTTCGAAGAACTTGGATTCACGTCCGTAATTTTACAGAAGAGCGTCACGTCGGCGCGAGGATGTGCACATCCATGAACACTCTCGCGCTCAGCCAATAGCTTCATGCACATCTACACGAGCGTGTTTGCGTCAACAATAAGGTATTTGGGAACTGTTGACAGGGCTAGCGGTGAGTGCAGAGAAGGCATCGTAAAGATGAGGAAGAAAATGGAAAAAAGTGAGTAGAGTGCTCACTGCCGGAAGCATTCATACCTCTGCGAGCTTTGACTTACTTTTTAAAAATGATTTACTTCCCCTTCTTCCTCGGCCTTGTGGCGCTCAGCGTCGTCTTGTACCACCAACGCAGGGTGGTTTGTTCTTCCCGTGTGCCAGCCCCCTGCTGGCTGCGCTATCCGTGATTTTCGAGAACCAAAGTATTCCCTTTCGTGTTTTCTTTTTCTTTCTCTTTTCCACCCCCGCTTCTATCGTCTCCTTTAAGGATACCCACGTTCAGCCCTTCTTTCTTTTCCGTCGCTCCTTTCTCTTGTGTACTCTTTCATTTTCTTGCTTTCAGACTCTCCGCGTAACTGTGCTTCAATTGTGCTTTTCCTTGCTTCCCTCTTCCTCGGCACCTCCAAGGCCAACGCACCTTTTGTGCAGTGGCGCGGCTCTGGATGGCGCCACAGTCCCCACAGATGTAGGTGAGCGGGCTCGTATTCGTTTATCCCAGAGAACAGCAGGCTGTGGCGTCAGAGGAAGGGCTCGCGCACCTGTGTCTCGCTGTTGGAGCGGCCTGTGCGATTTGAACGTCGCCTTTCATAGGAGAGCGCACCCTGTGACGCTTGAGGGCACGCAGGGAGCATGTTGAACGCCATTCTCCCTTATACGACAATTCAAAGCGTCTACAGGGAAGGAGTCCCTAGGTGTGCATGGCAGGAACGGTGTTGTCTCGGCAACAACCGGGTTCCTTTACCATCTTTGTTTTACATGTTCTTCTTTTTTTTTTCTCTTATCCATACTATCTCCTTTTTTTTCTTTTTAACGATTGTCATGGTGATTGAAGTCTCCAGGGCGGCAGAAGTATCATTAGGCGACATTTGTGTTTGCGTGTCGGCAAAGCATCCGTCGTGGCCTGGTTATCACGGACACGTGCTTTTCATTCCTTTCTCATTCTGCATGGATTCCTCCCCACACCTCACACCCACAAGCACCCCTTTCCAGTCCTCTTTCGTCACTTCGCTCCCCTGTACCCTAACCTCCGCTGTCTGGACCCCTGCTTGTGAGCGTGTGTGGGTGTGTTTCATCTTTTTTTTTTTTTTTTACCCCCGTTCGACGACCCGACTTCACTTTCCACCGTTCGCTCTCCGTTGCTATTATTTCTATGGGATTCCCGGTTGTTTTTCTTCTGGGGAACAATTTTTGACATTTCACACCGTCTCCCTTTTTTCGCTTCCACCTTTACCTCTTCTCCCACATTCTTTGTATTTCGTGCTACAACTGTTTCTTTTGTTCACACAGCGATTGCTTGCCCTCTGCTCTTGTTCCTGCGCTAGTCGTTTCATCGCGCTCACCTTCATCAAGCGCCTTACAGATCAATTCCCGTACCGTTCACATTGGCACACCATTTTGACCAAAGAACAAGAACAAGAAAAAGAGATAGGCATTGTTTCAGCATTGCTGGGCTCTGTCACCTCCCAAATTCGCTTCCCTCTCCCTCTCGTGCCCAGCTTCACTTTCATTTCTCTTCTTTTAAAGAAAACATGCCTCTTTAGTGGCTACGCATTTCTTTCTTTTTCTTTCGTCGTCGTGGTCCATCTCTTTGATCCACAGAAAGAAAGGCATTGCCATCCCTTCTTCTCCCATTTCTCCTCCCACCCTTTAGCAGCTGTGCGCATGTGCGTGAATGTGTGTTTGTGTTGGTTTATATTTTTCTCCCCTCCACGACCACTGAAGCTGCGCGCTGGCAAGATGAAGTGGCATTGTTCTCCCTCTTCTCCTTCTCCCCTTTCCGTGTCGACACCTTCCCCCCTTTTAGAGCACCGCGGCCCCTTCTTTTTTTTTTCTTGATGTGCCCTCCTCCCCCTTTCCATCTATGTCGATTTCAACAGCGGACACGCATATTCTTTAGCCAAAATATGATAACAATAGTTAAATGTTTATTCCTATCGCCCCGGTCATTCCGACAGTAACCTTATACTATCCTTTTCTTTTCCTTTTCTTGTATCACAATCTCAATCCTCCTTCTCCACATGTCTCCCCCCACGCATCGCCATTCGCCCCCACGCACACAACAACAATCACACTTCACCATACAACCAAGACAAAAATCAGACAAGAGCACCGTTCCACGAGAGCTTTCTCTGTGTAGACGACGCAGAGAAAATGAATCGACAAACCCTTGATGCCTTCTTGTGCGGTAGAAGGCCAAGTGTTTCTTCACTTTTTTCCCACAGTGGAAGGACTGCGGTTTCCAGTCGGAGGGTACATGAGGCGCGTCCACCGCACCCATGTCACACATAATGAGGGGCGGCCTTCGCTTCTGATCGAAGGATGAGCTCTCTCCCCCACCTTTGTTCTTCCGTGCAAGTGCTCAGGAGAGACCGTGCGCGTGTAAATCAGAATCCTTTCTTCTCCTCTCTCCCTTCCTTTGTCCTACATTTACATGGGCTTCCTGCTAAAAATAAAATAAATACCGATAGAACTGAAGTCTCGTTTTCGCATCCTCCTCCCTTTCCTCTCTTCTTCCGGTTCCGCACTTGTGCTTGCGTTGCTTTGGCGGTTGTTAGATTTCACGCGCGCGCCTTGTCACTTTCAAACACACGCGCACGTCCTCAAGCTCGGTGTAGCGAAGTACAAACGAGCGAACACCGCTGAAAAAGCTAAGTGAATCGACGCACGCGCCTCTTCACCCGTTTCACGGTCCTCTCACTTTTCATTTCTCTCTCTATCCCTCTTCTTCGTTGAGACTCACCACACCAAATGGGCTGTGGTAACACCAAAGCTAGCAGCGAGGAGGCGCAGCCGGCGCCTGGGAAGCTCATCCAGCAGCCCAAGTTCAAGGGCACCAAGCAGGTACCCCTCTTCAATGGCCTGCTCTACCGTATCATGGACGAGGGCACGGGCGAATGGGCTATGTTCAGCAACACAAACGACTACGAATTCCACGTGAAGTACCTCTTCGGCGCAGATAGCCAAATTACGCCCCTCGGCGACACTACCATGGAGCGCGAGGACGATGGCATTCTGTGCGAGGTCCACGTCTTCCCGCTGGAGACAAAGATGTTTATCAAGGGACGTGTGGATGGCTACGAGAGCAAGCTAGAGGCCCTGCCGCTGAGCGAGGAGTACTTCTCAAAGCACCCCGAGAGGGATGAGGTGGCGTACATGAAGCGCGTGGAGCCACCCAAGGCGTCCTCCTTCTAGGCGTGTAGAGAATGACAGCAGAAGAAGCATAGCGGGGGAGATGAAAGAAAGGTCATGGAACGATTGAACTGCGAAGAAGTAACACTCACATTCGTAGCGGCATCAAGGAAAGGCAGGCGCGTGATGAGAACTAAGTGTGAGGAGAAGCCGCCTGGGAGTTTTTTTTTTTGAAAAAAAAAACAACAACACTGTTAGACTTCCTTTCCGTCGGTGCCCTGCGCAAAGGGTAGTGCGCTTATGTTTACCCCCTTATCCCTTTCGCGTGCATGGCGACTGCCATTTCTGTTTCTCTTCTTTTCTTATGTCCTCCCGTGAAACGTGTATTGCCCTTCTGACTTGTTTCACGCAACGTCGTTGTTTACGCGCCTGCGCACATCTCATGTTTCCATCTATATCTCTCTTCCTCCGTTGCGACCTCGTCTTTTCTCTTTTTACTCCTGTTTGAAATTTTTACTGTGTATTTCGCTCTCCCCCCATGTGCCAGATGTTTTTTTTTTTTTTTTTTTGCCCTTCTCTTCGCTTTGGTGGTTTGCCTCTCTTATTTTTTTCATCTTTATCTTTTTGGGTCTTGACTTTTCGTGATTATTACCATCGTTACCCTCGTGCTGCAAGCCTGTTCGCTCATTTGGGATGCGTGACGACTCCTATGTATTCCGCTGTCCAACGAAAAAGATACATATGCCGCATCGGCTGCCACAAAACCCTAACAATGCTACCATTTTTCTCACCGAACGCTTCAGCGAGGACGAGCTACCCAACTTTTCTGTTTTTTTTTTTTTTTGTGTTGGCGCTTCCCCCACATGTCTTTGTTCTAGTTTTCTCTCCACTTGTTGGTTGTGATTCATCACCTGCTTCTTCTGCCATCTCTCCCCTCTCAACAGTTCGACTTCAAGAACTTGTACACGTACTTATAGTTTCTTTTCTTTCTTTTCATTCCTCTGTTTTTTTCCTCCACGACGGTTTCTGTTTTCCTCAACAAGTTTACTTCTACTTCTGTAGATGACGTTATCAGGCGAAGGAGATGAAGTTTCCAATGGCGTTGGGAAAAGCATCCGCGACGTGAAGAAGGAAGGGAACAAGAGAGCAAAAAACAACAACAACGACAACAACAGAGAGCACCTCACCATGTTGCGTGAATTTGGGTGGGAGCGTCTTGATGACAATCAAGGCTTCTCTGCGACAGGATCCCGTTCGTGTGCGTGCAGTTGCATCGGTTTCGTGATCCCACGCACGTATGCTGTGTTGTCGGTTTCTTTTCTCTTTCGTGAGGATCGTGTATCCGAATCTACGGACTTTTTATTCCTGCGACACGAATGCTTCCGCAGCGTGCATGCATAGTGGTGTAGCTTCCTGGGCCCGCTCTTCTCCTCGTTATCTTCTCTCGTCAATGCGCTCTCCCCAACGGTGGAGGTGCGTGGGTGTGTTACCGCTGAGCTTCGATGAGACCTCCGCGTATCTGTGCATAGGAATGAGTGAGCGAGTGTGACTGTGTGATGTGTGGTCGCACACAAGCAGGAGCCCACTGCCTTTGTTCGCTGACGCGGTGGGCAATATGAACCTACTTGTTGCCTCTCTCTTTTTCTTTTTCGAACTCCTGCGGGCCACTTTTGTCGGAGATACGAGCGCAAGCTCGTCAATGTATCTTTTCGAAATTTTTTTTTCATCGTCGGTAAGGACTTCCCTTTGCCCCATGATTCTGTGCACTGCCACCTCTCCCTGTTTCTCTCCATCTTTCCCCATCTTTACTTCCGCTCACGCGGCCGCGTGACACGCCTCGCCAAGCCACAGATGTTTCGTGTGTCCTATCTTTCTCTCCCCATCCCCCCCCTTACACAGCAACAACCGCAACGACAACAGCTAGCAAAGCAAATATGTAGACGAGTGAATGCGCGACGGCGACAGAGTATTGGGCGCTTCCCAAAAGGGCTTTCATGGATGGTGCGGTGCTCGCCTCATTGGTCGCTGGCGGTATGGACGTCTGCGTCGGGGAGACATCCAAGAGAATGAGAGAGAGTGATCGAGGAGGCGGTACGTGCACCACGAGGGGTGGGCACGGGGCACAATGGTGAAGATCCCTGCGAAATGGCGGTGCGAAAGAACCGGCATTTGTGCAGGGCTTCTTCTCCGCCTTGACAGCCCTAGGGCGGTGACGGCCAGGCTCCCTTCCTCTTCCCACAGTGCCTTTTCTTCATCTTCCTGCACGTTTGCCCTTCTCTCCGTTTCTTTTCTCCTCTGTCAAACAAAGGATTCACACCTATTCCATTAACACGAAAACACCTTGAGCAGAAAGCCATTCTACGTTTCGTGAATAGCTTAGAAACTCCACATTTTTTTTTCCTGTTTGCCAACTGCCCATTTATACATAGCTGGACCACATCGTTTTTCTTTTTCCCTCTTCTCTTCCCCTTTTACATCTTTTTTTTTTTGTTCTCTTCTTCCTTTGATCCGTGCAATTGACCTCATCAAAGAAAGAGAACCACTTGTCGAACGTAGCCGTTTAGTCACATTCCAGTCCCCTTGCTCCACCTCCTCTGAAAGAAAGGCGGTGCCATCAAGAGAAATACAGCAAAGAGAGATTTCTTAACACCTCCGCAAGAAGCACAAGAAAAAAACAAAAAAGATGGGCTCCGGCAACACCAAGGATGAGTATGCGGCTAGCAACGCCACCTTTAAAAACGGCAAGCCAACATTCCAGGGCACGCATGTGTACCCCATGTTCAACCGCTTGATTTTCCGCATAGCCGACAAGGACAACAGTCGGTGGGCCTTCTACAACGACAGCAAGGATCTGATTGTGCACGTGGCCATTCTCTTCGACTATGATAGTCAGATTGTGCCCCTCGGAGAGACCACCGCCTTCCGCATCGATGACCCTGAGGAAGGTAACGAGGACGACTATGGCAAGTACCTGTGCGAGGTAGATGTGCGGCCAGGCGAGACGCAGATGTTCATGGAGGGCGTTGTGACCGGCTGGCGTGTGGACACCATGGAGGCACGCACCAGCGAGGACGAGCGCGAGTACCGTCTGTAGAGCGCGCATCTGGTGGGCGACTCCATTGCGCGGTGTTTCTTCCCGCCTTCATGTCATATTATTATTGCGTTTTTTCTTTTCTCTGTTGCGCACCTCTCCGCGGCACCTCGTGTGTATCTTTGTTTCCTTTTGTTCTTTCCATGTGTGCACTTGGTCAGTGTTGTTGCTGTGTGATGTATTGTTTGCTCTCGTTTTTTTTTCTTCTTCCCCACCTCACCCTGTGCATCACGGACTCGTCTACCGCGCGCTAGAACCGATGGATGGGTGACATCATATTTGTGTTTCAAATTCCCCATTTGACGTTCTTCCCAAATCCTTAGAGCGCGGGACCCAGTCCATTTATAGTCTCCACATCTTCCACATTCCATCTTTCACTCATTTTTTTTTCCCCCAAGACGCCAGATTCCGTCTGACCTGGGCGTACATGTACGTGCTCAAGTCTTACCAGCCCTCATGTGTTTCCCATTTTTTTTTTGTTGGGTCAGCCCGCCAAACCCGCAGCACTCACTGCTATTCCCCTTCGCATCTGCGGCTGATCTCGGGGATCGTGAGGAACCGTGCTTCACACATTTTTTTTTTCCGCCGTGTCAACATGCAGCCGACTTGGTCCTCCTTGACCTGAGATCCTTGTTTGTCATCCCCTCTGTTGCAGGGAAAGTGCGTTTTATCATGGCTGTATGCCTCGTTTTTTTTTTTTTTTTGCTCTCTTTTCTTCCTTCCGTACTCCGTGTTCACGTTGTGAGCAGTACGGTTGCGGTGTGTCCATCCACGTGTCTTGCTTCATGTTTCTCTTCTTCTCTTTCCCTCCTCCTTTCTCCTTGGCGTGTACTTTCCTCCTCTCCTTATTTTTTTCCCCCTCTTCTCTCCCCCACTCCCCCAACACCCGTCATTGGGTCAATTTCCTCCTGCCCTCCCTTCCCTCCCTCCTGTAGGAGGCGCGCCGTCCTATCTGAGGTCCAGGATGCCCGCTCCCTCCCGAACCGTGTCATTCCACAAACGATGCAAGAAGAGCAGACAAAACAAAAACACTTAATCACATGTAGACAGAGACACGCCTCAATGCCATTACTAAGAATGGAAAGAGAGAAAGAGATGGATAGGTGAATGTGTGTTCCTGCTGTGAGGTCTGTAAAGTCGTGTTCCACCAGCAGAGGGGTTGAATGTTAGGGTGCAGACGACGCAGGGCTATCACACTAACATGCGTCGCGACTCGTCACCCAGGAAGGAGCTTTCCGTCGTGAAGGTTCATTTCACTTGCCGGTTTTTCCCCCGTCAGCACGCTGTCGCGGTGGATGTGCCTGTGCTGTTTGACTTGCCTCTCTGTGTGCAACACTAACGCACTAATAAGAGAAGAATGATGACCTAATTACTATCCGCATCTTGCTTCTTCCTTCTTCTCTTGGTCTTCCATTTGAATCGTATCACCATGTTTTACCGTGTCCGTCCGCATCACTGGGGGATGCTCTTGGGTACATAAGAACAATTCTGTAAAGTACATCTACCGCAACACGTGCCCGAGGAGGCTCGGGCCATAAGCATTGCTGCGTCCTCCATTTCTTTCCGTTACGAAGAGGAAAGACAAGAAGGAGAAAGCGTGCAAGACAGGTCAGCGCTCTCTCTTTCTCTCCTTCTTCCTTTGCACATTCCAGTTTTTTTTTTAATTCAATTTGGGCAGAGGCAATTTATTTGTCTGGCGCTCTCTCTTTTTTTTTTTTTTTTTTGTTGAGGTCAGGGAGAAGAAGTGCACGTTTGCAGTGCCCGCTTGAAAACCCAGAACAAAAGAGGAAACAATCAACGTATCGGACCCTTACGTGTGCTTATTGCATGAAGGAATAAACACACTTACGACCACTTACTGGACAGCTGTCTTTGCGTTTGTAATTGACCATGAGCGTACCACCCACCCTGGCGGGCGCGTCACCTGGGTCGGGCACGGAGGCGCAGACTCGGAGGCTGAGCAGCAGCCTGCGCACCCCACTGAATGTCCCTAGCGTCACGGAGCTGTCGGAGCTGTCCACGTACGACATGGAGCTGCTGTTGAGCAGTCTTACGAACCACCACTCCGCAACCGCAGACGCTGCGCGAGGCGGTGCTGGTGCGACCCGCCACCTGCGCCAGCGCACAGGACCACGACGGGGTGACCGGAAGGCAACCAGTAGCAGTGCGTACGGCGAAGCATCGGCCGCCGTGATTCCCTCCAATGGCAGCATCACAACGACGGCGGCGAAAACCACCTCGGTGTCGACCACGACCGGCACGGGCTCTCAGCGGGCGTCCGTCTCCACGCACACCACACCCGTCTCCCTTCCCACCACCCCTGCCATGGCGGCACCCTCGCCGCCTGCGCCAGGGGCCACGCAAATTGACGTGCCGCCAGGACTAACGGCTGAGGTCCCACGTAATGAGGCCGCGATAACCTCACCACGAGCGATGGTGCAAGGAGGATCCGCGCAGCCCATGGCTTTGCGCGCTGTGGGAGAGTCGGAAGACGGGGGCGGCGCTGCACCGATGCCGCAGCGTGACCCCGCCACGTACGAGCAAAGCAAGGCATCCGAGCTGACTGTCTTTTCCCCTGACGTTGAGCAGTGTCTTCGCACAGCCCCCTCGGTATCCGCAGCGCAGCTGCGTGTGTCAGAGCTACAGGGTCTGCACACAGCCTCTGGGCAGCTCCTCGTGCCGCTGTCCGACGCGGACATCGTCAAGAAGGAACGACGCCGGATGCAGCCGACCCTGCAGGAGAGCTGGTTTCATCAAAGCCAGCACTACCTCCGCTGGGACGAGGCGTTTCTCAAGCGCGGTAGCCATTACCGCACCAACTCTGTCGCGGCGCGCACCACCGCGACCATGTCCCACACCAAAGCCTTGTGCCTTTCCGTTAACATTGACCCGCAGCTGCTCGGGACGCTAGAGGAGATGGAGGATGCCATGGCCG
This sequence comes from Herpetomonas samuelpessoai, assembly GCA_030849835.1. Lineage (NCBI taxonomy): Eukaryota > Euglenozoa > Kinetoplastea > Trypanosomatida > Trypanosomatidae > Herpetomonas > Herpetomonas samuelpessoai. Next base: position 72,112 of record JASAOC010002047.1, read on the forward strand.
AAGACGACGAGGATAGCCTGGCGGCGGGCGGGCTGCACGGCCGCGGGACGGGCCTCACCTACGACACACAGTGGTCCACCGATGCTTTCTCTGGTGGGCATGGCGACAGTGAGGCCGCCGCCTTCCCCGGTCGCAGCAGTCGGATGCTGCCACCCGTGTTCATGTGGCAATCCCCGGCGTCCATTCCAGGCGATGTGAACGCTGTCCTTGCCAACTTGGGCGAGGAGCTGCAGGAGCAGTACAACACCTTTGCCCCACAGCGGCCCTTACCCACCTTTAGCTGTCCCAACCCCCGCCCCGCCGACTTGGGCCTCGCGCTCAGTGAGGCCCGAAAAGAGGCAGGGGACGCCAAGGTAATTTTCCACTACTACGCCCGTGGGGTTCCCAGCCCGCATGGGGGCACGCTCTACCTGATGAACTCCGCCGCCGGCGCGAGCGCCTACTCGCCGTACGGAAAGATGACCCTGGACACCCTACGCGCGCGCGCTGACTCCCCGCTGTTCTTTATCGCGGATTGCACCGATGCGGGGGAGATTATGCGCGATTTCCTGTGGAAGCGCGAGGAGCAGGAGCGACGACAGCAGTTTCTCTCGCGGGAGCACCAACTCAAGTCCTCCTCAAGCCGGCAGGTGAGCTCCGCCGAGTTAGACATGATGGGGATGGACGGAGGCGTGGGCGGTGGGGGCAGTAGCAGTTCCCTCAGCGGCATGCTTCCCAGGGGCGGCAGCAGCAGCAACGCGCTAGACGGTAAAGGCGTGGCATCAGGCAGCGCGGGCGGCGCGGCAGCCACGGCCGCAGGGACCCCCACACGCATCTACGAGGATTTCCTCTTCATTGGGGCCAGCGGCTACGGAGAGGGCCCTGGCAACCTGCCCTACCACCCGCGGCTGCCCTCGGACATCCTAACCTCATGCCTGACGACCCCGGTGCGACTGGCCATGCTCTGGTTCATGGTTGGCCGCCCCGATCTACGCGAGGTCCACCCGGTGCTGCTCCATCTGCTCCCTGGCACTCTGCACGACAAGAAGACCCCGCTAGGGCAGCTGCAGTGGTACTTCCAAACGATCACCGAGTGCATCGCGTGGTCCTCGCTGCCACTGGCGACTTTTTCGCGCCTCTTTCGAGAGGATATTTACGTGGCCCCGCTCTTTCGCGGGTACCTCCTGGCGGAGCGCGTGATTACGGGCGGTCTGGGCGGCACCCTCAGCGTCTACCCGCCGCTGCCCGCCACCCACATGCACCCCATGTGGGATGTCTGGGACAACCTGGTGGAGCGCTGCTGCGTCGCCGTGCTCAGCCACGTGCGGCCCACCCCAAGCACGCGTCTCAGCACGCTTGAAGCGCGCGAGTGGCTCGATGTGCGGGCGACCAAGTGGAAGTACGCGCAGCAGCAGCTACGTCAGGAGATGCAGCAGCATGACCAAATGCCCGGTGACATGACGGCTGCCGCTGCCGGCGCCGCGGACGCTCCGCAGGGCGCGGTGGGTCAGAACGGTGGCGGCGCGCAGACCCTTCTTCAACTTCCTCTCCCGCAGCAGACGGTGCTGCCGACCTTGCGCACGGCACAGCTTACGTTGCCCAACTTTTTTCACGAGGAGCTGCGCGGGGTGGCCGCTGTGGTGGAGCGCGTGACGCAGCAGTCGTTTCGTCTGCCCGCTTTGCTGCCACCTGGTCTCACCCGCGCCGCCGCGATCCCTCTCCGAGACAACGTGGCCGCCATCCTGCACGCCACACGTGCAACCTTTGCGAAACCCACCTCGGCCGTCACAGCGAAGGAAGCCTCGCTGCGGGTTGCCACTGAGTTGGACACTGTGTCTCTGACACGGTCCGTCTTCACATACCTTCCTCAGCTCACGACAACAGAGGTTGGTGGTGGGGATGGGGGCTACAGCCTCTACCGCAACACAGCCTTGCAGTCGCCAGGGTCGCCCGCTGGGAGTGCGACGGGCGAGTGGTACGAGGACGACAGCTCGACGTATCCGCAGGGCTCTCCTCGGCAGGTGGGCGGCCCGGAGCGCGGCAACCGTGGGCCGCAGCGCTACACACGCGGAGGCGGCGGGGCCAGTGTGGCATCGGTCTCTGCGCACCAGCAGCACGACTTGGGCGTTCGTCGGCAAAACTTGGAGCGACTGCGACAGCAACAACAGCAGCGCCTCACAGGGGCGGCCGGAGCGGCAGGGCTCAAGGACGAGTACGTGCCCAACCCCTTTACGTTATCTTCGTCCACGGGCGGGGGAACCGGCGTGGAGGTTTCCGCTGGCAGTGACTCGGGAAATGCCAACGGCGGCAGCGGCGGGGGTGGTGGCGGGCCGGCAGCGTTTCCGTTCATTGAGCGCGCGCCTGTCCTCCTACAAGGCTTGTTGGTGCTGGCGCATCGCGAGAAGGCCACCGAGCTTGTGTGCCGGTTGGTGGACGCTGGGGCCCCCGCCATCTTGCAATGCGCGGAAACCAACATCTACCGCATCGTCCTGGACCGTTACTGGACCCGCGCCGACCTGCGCTTCCTCATGCCTTCCACGCTGTTTATTTATTGCAAGAGCTGCTACGCCGATCCCGACCTCATTGGCTCGCCCAAGCAGCGCGATGTCGTGATTCGCGCCTGCGTGGGGGTGCTCCAATGCCCCGTCAACGTACCGCTGCCGACCCCCGCGGCAGGAGCAGCGCCTGGCACCGGCGCTGGTATTGGCACAACGGGCACACCAGCCCCACCCGCGGGTCCGCCAGGCGCCTGGCAGCACGAGACACTGGGCCTCTTTGCTAGCGCTACTGGTCAGCGTCTGCTGGCGGCGTCGTTGCTGGCGATGGTGGCCATCCACAGCGATGACGGCCGCGAAGCGTGCCACCGCGCGGGTGCCTTACAGGTGTGCTGCCAGCTGCTGGCCGAGTGCCGCTTCGGTCCAACGCTCTTTCAACCTGCCGGCTCCACCCGCGACAACGACACGGACACCGTGTCTGGGCAAAGAAATGGTGTACCCCGTCATACTTGCCCACCTACAGCACAGGCAGGCAACGCCCCGCACTCTGCTTCATCACGGCAGCGCCCTCTGTTGCATCTGGACTTGGATTCTGTGTCCGCCACCACAGGCGCCGAGGCCGAGGCGCAAGACATCTATGTCCTGTACCACCTCAACCTGATCTCACTTCTCATGTCCTTGTTCCACAATTGGGTGCCGAGCGAGGGCGACGAGCTGGGCGACAGCGACGACGAGGATGTGGGAGGGGCGGAGGAGGTTGGCCCTGGCTCGATGGCGGATCAGATCCCTGAACGCGGTGGCGGTGTCTCTGACGCCAGTGCCACATCGAGCCGCCGACGCACGAGCGTGTTGCACAACGCAGACTACTGGCTGAGTCAGCTGGAGCCGTTGGACGGCGAGGCCGCCAAGGACATGCCGCCGACAGACCCCCGCATCGTGCGAGCCGCACTGCGCGCCGCGCATCCTGCCCTGGAGTGTCTGCTGGGCAGTCCCGTCGCCACGCTGCGCGGTGCCGCAAGTAAGGCCATCACGATGATTGTCCTGACGCCTCCTGTCGACGAGCGCACGAAGTCTCTCTATGTTGAATCTTTGCTGAAGCGCGTCTACGAGGAACGCCTCCCCCCGTTCGAGGGCAGCGTGGAGCTGCGCCTGGAAAACGTTGGCACCGCCTACGTCGTGTTTCGCTACCTGATGGGGCAGCTGCAACAGGAGATGCCGCAGGAAGAAATTCGTGATTGGGTGGCCAAGTGGATGTACACGTGGGGCGCCAAGCGCAAGATGGGCTTGCAGCCGAGCCAGCCGTACCTGGAAGAAGAGGATGTTCGCCAAACGAACCAGCACATGGGCAGCGTTGACCAAGACCTGGATGCCAGCGATCCTTTGGGCTTTGGCCGGCAGGCGGACCCCAGTGTCACCAGCCACGGCAACGGCGCTACACAGCCATGGCGTGAGGCACGAACTTCCAATGCTGCTGCGGCTGGCACCGGTCTGAGCCTGGTCGAGGCGGCTTCCTTCGGTTACCGCAACTATAGCACCACGACCAATGACCTGCGCGCGAGGAGTGGCAGCAGCAGTGGCGCGAGCGGCGTCACGACTGCCACTACCAGTGTCCGGCGCCGCGGCCTGAGCACGAGCCGCGTGCCGACAGCGGTGGCCCTGGACAGCCAGCGGTACGAGGCCTACTTACCACCTCTGAGCAACGTCATTCGCCTCTTTATTGAGCACGCGCAGGACGGCTGCCCCAACGTTGTCGCCCACGTGCGCAAGGTCATTCTAGACGACTTTGGGTTTCTGCAGGTGCCATGGTTCGACCACACCCTTGACGCGTACGGCGGCGGCACCCCGCCCAACCCCCACCACCACCACCACCACCGGCCTCCCTTCCCCTCGACCCCTTCCACGACTGCTGCGGCCGGTGCGAGCGGTGGCGCCAGCGCGAACAGTGGCGCCGGCTACAACGCCGGCCCCCGTCTGGCGGCCCTCTACGGCCCGAGTGGCACCGGGCGCCCCCCGCTTGCACCGCACGCATCGCCCTCGCCAGGCGGCCGGCCACCGGAGCCGTCTGTGCAACGGCCACCGCGGTCGCAGCCGCTGCCGCCCGAGGCCGACAACCCCACGGCCCATCGGCACTACGTGGCCAGCCTTCTCCACACCATCACAGGGCGCTACGGAAAGGGAGGCCATCGTCACGGCGGCACGGGGAAGGGAGGCGGAGGCGGTGCCCGCGAGTGGCACATGCGACGGCGGGGCGGCGGCGGGGAGGGCTCGGGGCTCTCGGGCGCCAGCGGCGTTGGCAGCGGTGGAGGCTCTGCCCTAGCAGTGGCTGGCTCAGGCGTGTACCTCCGCGCTTCCCCAGGCACGGCCACATACCGCGACGGGCGCCACAGACGGGAGGAGAACATCTTTCACAGTCTCGTCGGTGGCCTTAATGGTGGTGCAGGACCCTCGCCAATGGGCAGCAACCCCGCCTATGACGTAGACGGCGGCAGGGTGCCGGGGGGTGCCGCGGGCGAGGGCGGCGGAGAGGGCCGGAGCTCGACGACTACCTCTGGCACAGCAACCGTGGCCTCGGCCCTTCAGCGCTACGCACAGCGGAAGCTAGAGCCCGACAACGTCACGCTGCGCGCGCTCTCCCCGCAGGACGCCACCACCGTTACCTCCGTCGTCTACGCCTCCCTCGGCTACCTGAGCGACTTGCTGCTGGTGAAGCAGGACGACTACGACCCGCGGAACCTTTTTTCGCTGGACCGTGAGTCCGCTCTCTTTGCTTACGTCCACCGCGTCTCGGAGAACCTGGGCACTGCCTCTGCCGCCACCGCGCGTGGCAGCCGCCACAGCACCGGGGCTGCGGAGCAAGACGCTGCGCCGGGCCCGATGTCATCTTCCGCACCGACTGCCACCACCAACGCCGCAGCGGTAGCACCAGCAGCAGCATCTGTCCTAGGCACCAAAGCAGGTGACAACGCCAGGACTGCGGCGTCACCCACACGCATGGTGGCACCGCTGTGTGAGGCCAGCCTTAGCCAGCTGGGCGGAGGCGGCACCAGCCGCGGCACCTTTCTGGAGGCGGTCTTCCACCCCGTCTTGCCGTACCTGACCACCGTCACGGACCAAGGTTACGTGCAGGTGTGGCGCTACCACGGCACCGAGGAGGCGGACCTGGCGGAGGCCGAGGAGCGGCAGGTGCAGCGGCGGCATCGTCGTCGGGAGCAGCAGCAGCGTCATACCACCCGCTGTTACTCCCCGCTGGCCCCACCGCACGGCTTCCCACGCGCCGCTCCCCACGCACCGGACGGCGAGGGTGATGATGAGGAAGACGGCGACCGAAGGGAGGTCCCGTACCTCGAGCTCCTGTCGTGTTTCCGGCCGACGGACATCTATGCTCGCGTGCAGAGCGCCGCGCCCGCCAACGTGCAGCTGCACTATCAGTACAATCCGTGGGGAGCGTCCGCTGTGGCCGCCTCCGCGGCGGTGGGCGGAGGCGTGTCGACACACGCGTCAACCGCCCACCACCTTCGCTTCGGGGGTCTGCGCCGTGGCGTCCCAGGCACCCGCTCCACTGCCGTGGCTGCCGCGGACGCCTTCATTGGCACCGCGGCGGACCCCAGCGCCGCAGGCGTGGGCACCGCCTACTCCCCTTCCACGGCCAGCGGCACGACAGGCGGCGGCGTCCGTGACCCTGGCGTGCGTCCCTTGTCGGCGACCAACGTGGTGAGTGGCGTGCATTACCTGGACACGGGCTACAACACGCTGCTCTGCACGGTGCGCCGCACCGGGTCGGTGGAGATCTTTTCTGGCTTCACGGAGCCCGCCTCGCTACGCCGTGTGACGACGTTTGAGACGATGCTCATGGACGAAGGCACCTTACAGCACGAGTGCCTGTCAGCGTACCAGACGCAGAGCGGACTGCTCCACCTAACCGCCGCTGACGGCTCCGTGACTTCATGGGACTTGGCTCGGGAATGCCTCGCCTCCGCGGGCTATGGGCGTGGCGACTACGCACGGCTGCCCTCGGTTCTAGCAGCGCATCCGTACGACCCGAACCTCTTTGCGGTCGGCGCGGCCGCGGTGCACTTGTACGACCGTCGGGAGCGCACCACGACCCGCAGCAGCCGTATCTTCTCCAGCCCCCTCGCTGCCTCCCCCGGGTTAGGCGCCGTGGACGGCCTGGCCGGGTGGGACGAGGCACGGGCAAGTGGTGGTGAGGGGCATGCCCTGTGCCTGCACGCGCACTTCTCCGGCCGCTACCCGCACTTGTTGGCGACCGGATATAGCGGTCGGGGTGGCCCGGTGCTTCTCTGGGACGACCGCATGTCGGGGCGCCCGTTACACTGCTACCTGAGTCACGGCAGCGCCGCGGTGACGACAACGGCCACACCGTCTTTCCCCCACGCCACCACCTCCCTTGGCAGCAATATCAGCAGCGACAGCGTACGACAGGTGGTGGTGCAGCCCTACAGCAAGCAGCTGTTGACGCTCGCCACCACGGCAGAGGCAGCGGTGCTCACGGAGCCGTTTGCGCTGAGCGGTGCGCCGGTGCCGGCGACGGCAGGCACTGGGCAATGGTCCTGCGTGGTGGATGGACAGCCCAGCACGGCGGCAGGTCACTCGGTTTTGCCTCTCTTTGCCCTTGGCTGTGGCGACCGAATCGGCCTGTACAACCCCATGGTGCGCATGAGCGTGTCCTACACCAGCACCGAGGAGGCGCACGCGTAGGCAAGCATCGTGGTCCCTTGAAGAGAGAGAAAAAAAACAACACATGACGAAGCGGAAAGACGACACGCGCGAGCACCGCGCCATGAAATGCTACACACACACATCTGTATCACATGCAACGAAAACCTCGACAGGAGGCAAAAGAAAAAAAAACCCACAAGGAAACATTCACATGCGAGTAAGCAGACCATCCTTCGCGAAGGGGCAACGCACCCCGAAAATGAGGTCACTGTTGCGTGCAGCAGGGTGGCATGCATCGCATAGCCAGTGTCTGTTTTTTCCCCAGCCCCTCCTCTGCGCGTAATTGTCTCACAGGGCGGCGTGCAGCTGGGCTTACAGCGTCCCTCTCTGTGTTTCTCTCTTTCCATGTCTCCCCCACGTTGCGCTCGCTCTCAACATGACTAACGCCTTTCCTTGCAAAGATTCACGATTTAGGATCTCACCTCTCACGGACCACCATACAAAGCACGCACATCAACGGCGGTACGAGCCTTGAAAGCAACAATAAGGAAGATGGGCTGCGGCGGAAGTAAGGACTCTCCAAAGGAGCAAAAGGAGAAAAAGACAGAGCAGAAGGCCTCGGCCGCGTCGAATCCCGCCAACGAAAGTGGTGCCCATGAATCTTCGTCGAGCGACAATGGCGCGACCTCTCCTGAAGGTAGCCAGCGAGCGTCTGAGGGCTCTCCAGCAGCGGCGGACGAAGGTGCCGAGGGCACCGAGAAGGAGCCCGCTGCCGCTGCTGGCGAGGCTGCCCCAGAGGAGGGTGCGGTTGCAGCAACGGACGCCGCCGCCAGTGCTTCTGGCAATGGCGCTGCTGCCGAGGTAGATGGCCCCGAGAACGAAGACCGCGACGAGGAGAAGGAAGAAGCTGCCGCTCCCACGGACGCCACCGCTCCGGCGGACGCGGCTAAGGAGGAAGAGGAGAGCGCAGCGCACGAGGAGCGCACTGCGGACGCTGAAGGGGACGCGTCAACCGGAGCTGAGGCCCCCGCTGCTGCTGCTGCTGCTGGTGATGCTGGTGGTGATGCTGGTGGTGATGCTGGTGATGCTGGTGGTGACGCTTCTGAGGTGCCGGCTGCTCCCACCCCTAGCGACCGACCGGCGGCCTTGCACAAGGACAGCGTCTCGGTCAGCCAGCAAGACACGCAGCTGGTGGCAGGTCAGGAAGGCTACCTAGGCCGCGGCCCGGACCCCGACTTCACCATTGACGATGTCTTTGGCTGCTTCGACGAGGGTAACGGCTTGTTGTTCCGTCTGGTGAACAACAAGCGCCACATGTGGGCCTTCTACAACGACACCGAGTCGTACCACATGCACGTGTCTGTGGTCTTCGGTAACGAGAGCATGGTGCGGCCGCTCGGGCAGACGACGCAGCGCATGATGAATGAGACGACCGGGCAGTGCCAGCTTGACGTGGTCGTGAAGCCAGGCGAGACACAGATGTTCATGAGGGGCGAGTACAATGGGTTCACCACCCGCTATGACGCTATTCCGTCGTACCTCGAGGAGGAGGCGGAGGACCTCGGACTGGGGCAGGAGGCGGCGCCAGCTGAGTGAAGGGGGGATCGCATGAACGTGCTTCTCTGCATCATGGATAGGCTGACAGCGTCACCCATCTTCGCTTTGTTTTATGAGGACGGAGGAAACACTCTCCCAGTGGGCGATTCGAAACACAGGGCCGGCGGCCCTGTGCACCGCGCCACCTCATGGGTGTGTGTGCCGTCGATTGGCGTAAGAGTGCGATCTCCGTCTCTCTGCTTTTCGCACTCTTTCTCCTCGCCCCTTCATTTCCTCTTCACGGCGTCGAGTCTTCTGTTTTTTTTTTTCACCCCTATTTTTTTCTTTGAGAAAAACCCGACAACAGCACCCCTCTTCCTGTATCACTAGCCTCCTGCTAGGCCTTTTTTTTCTTATATTCCATCTCCACCTTGTTCATTCTTCCATACTACTCTTCTGCTTTTCACCACCTTCTCCCATTGGACCCATGTGTGGGCTCGTTCTCTTTCTTTTTCTTCCTTTCTCTTCTGTTATACCACGAGCCGGGTCGAACACCGTCAACATTTCCTCCGTCTCTTCTGTTCCCCGTGAGTTACGTGCTTTTCAGGTGCGCAGAATAGCGTGAACCAGGCACATGGGGAATATCAGGAAGGGTGTTGAACGTTGCTTCGAGCTCAGCATAGCTAAGTTGCCTTTTGCGTTTCCCTGCCAAAAGGTCTCTCTCTCTCTCTCGGAGGGATAGGACCTCGTCTCACATTTTCACGACGCACGGGCTGCACCCGTCACTGTCGTCGTTGTCTCTGTGCTTGGCGATACACCTTTCTCCGCGATTTATCCTTGTATACCTTGTGCCAACAGGTGAAGCCTCTGTCTACACGCTCGTTGCGCTCCTCCCGCCCCCCTATCCGTTCCGCCGCGTCCATTGCAAAGTTGTCCTGTTGACTGCTGCAGGAAAACGCAAGCACATTGCACAAAGACAAGCGCAACCAAGAGAAGGAGAGAGGGAGAGAAGAAGAAGAGAAAAAGAGCATATCGAAGCGAAGTACATTGTATTGTGCAAACGTTTCCTACGTCGCACTGTTGTTGTTGATTTTTCTTACCTCCTTAACTGTCTCTTTTGACGTAACATGGAATGATGAAAAACTCTTTTTAAAAAGTTGTTTTTCCTCTTTCTTGACCGTTGCACACTCACAGCGCAACCTGAAACACACACACGTACACACACGTACACCTAAAGTATCTCATAAAAGCAACCAGTAAAACACATACAGAGAATGCACCCACTCCATGAACGAAAGTAGCAATGGGGAGGCGCAACAAGTGCACACCATTTGTTGTTTTGTTTCCTCTATCTTCCCATATATTCTCCTTTTCCTTCCTCTGCATGACACCTGCGCTATCAGGCCGGCTGTGGAGGTTCCACCCACGAGGTGAAACCAAGCGCATAGCCTCTCGTTTCAACTCTCCCTTCTGTCCACATCTCCCTTTCGCGTAGTTTTAGCACTAAACGTTCGCCACGAATAGTACTTTTAAAAAATTCATTCTCATTTGATTTGCACTTGGAACTGTTTGCTTTTCGTTACATTTTTTTTTCTTGCGTTTTCAAGGCATCCCCCCACCTATTTATCTTCCTTTGAACTGCTCTCATTTTTTTTTTTTTGCTGGCTCTTTAACCCTCTTTGGATCACGCTATCTCTCTCTCTCTCTCACTTTTTCTTCTCAACGGTTATATTTTCCTTTCCTGGTGCATTTGCATTTTACTGTTTAGCTGCGGGATCCCCATCCACCCCCCTCGCTGACGGGTGAAAGGGTGCGTGCGAGGGGATTTTCTTTACCACGGCGTCTACCCTTTTATAGGCTTCGTCACGCGTTTGTCTTTCAACCATATAAGAGAGGACTTGTGCCTCTCTCTTTCTATATCTATCTCTCTCTCTCTCTCTCTCCTCTTTTTATTTCGCAAGAACATCAAACGGACGCGTCTTCACTCTAGCACACCGACCCTTGTAGTCACCCGCGTGCTTCATAGTCAACCATGGGTGGGGCGGCGAGTGCCCCCAAACAGGATAGCGGCGGCACCCGGCAGCCACCGCCATGCCCCCTCTTTCATAACTACATGCCGCCGTCCAGCCTCGTGCCCGCCCGCACACTCCCCTCCCTCGCCTCGGATGGCACCGTCGTGAAGCCCCAGAGCGGACTGAGCGCCACCGTCATTGCACTGAAACCAGCCGCCCCCGCGGATGCTGGCGCGGAGGGAGGCACTGGCGCGGCAGGCAAAGGGACGGATGCCAGTGCGGTATCGCCGCTGGACAAGAACGCGGGAAAGAAGAAGAAGAAGCGGAGGGGCCTCTTTGGCGGCGCGGGGCGGGACGCGTTGCCTCTCTTGGAGGACCCGGCGGTGAGCGGCTGTTTTTTGATCGCCTACGATGTCGACGAAACCGGCCGCGTGGCACCGACGGCCAAGGCAGCCACTACCCTTGGCATTAGCACCGCGGGCGACAGCCTCACCTCTGCGGGGACCTCCCACAGCAGCACGGTGGTGCGCAAAGGCTTTAACTTTAGTAACACGAGTCGCATCGGCTCCTCGAGCTCCCTCAACTCGCTTCGTCAGAACGGGGGCGCCGCGGGGTCTAGCACGGGAGGCAGCACCCCTGTGACAAACGGCCTTGCCCATCCATCCCGACAGGTCATCTCTGGCAATGGTCCGAGCAACATGCCGCTGCCACCAGCGGTGGACCGTGGCGACAGGTCCCAGGCGCCACCGCCACCGCTCATCAGCACCACAGCCCTCACCAACGCTGAGACGACGTCAAAGGCGATGATGGAGCTGCTCGACGTGGCGGACCGCAACTCCACCCCTTCGACGCCTTCCAACTCTGTGCCGGGTGCGGGTGCGAGTGCTAGCAGCCATGCAGCGTCTCGGCGGCTCGCACACGCCAGCGCCATCCTTGACGGCTCCCCGAATGCGCCTGGCCCACACCATCGGCAGCTTTCTCCAGAGCTTGTGCAGCAGCAAGTAGAGCGTCTGCTTGAGCGTCAACAACAATCTCTCTCGAGTAGCGCTTCGTCGCTGGACAGCAAACGCCACGAGCTCTCGCGGACCGCAGTTGGGGTGGGAGGGGCCGACGGCGAAGGGCAACCTGACGAAGGGAAGACAACTGTTGTACCACCGATCGTCTCAGCGGGCCCATCACCGGCAGCGAAGAATGCGGAATACCTGACGGGCGGTTCCCTCTCTTCCGTCAAGTCGCTCCTGGTGCGGGATGGAAAGATTGGCAGCTGTCACGACCTCTCTGCGGTGCGCAACCGCACGGAGCCGCGGCGCTCCGTTGCCACGATTCGCGTCACACAGCAGACCCGCTGGTGCCTGCATAACGACAGCCGGACGCACGAGGCGCATGTGGAGCTGGGACTGTGTGTCTCGAAGCGGACAGGGCTGCTCCTCCGCTCTACTCCATACGCCAAGACGGGTCCTTCGTCTTCTCCGTCTTCTTCCCCATCCCCTACCGCCGTGCGCGCGGCCGCGTCTAGCCAACACACAAGCGCCTCACAGTGCTACGTGCGTGTCGACAAGAGCCCACCCTCCCTCTCCGAGTTCTGCGACACGTTTTCGGGCCAGGACGCGATGCAGTCGGAGGAGGCGGCGGCCCAAATGAAATACCTCCGCAGCGCGCGGGCCAAAGCAAAAGCCAAGGTCTGCCACGTGTACCTCGTCCTTGCCCCTGGGGCTACGGTGGGCGTTGTCCAAGGGCAGATCAAGGGGTACTTTATTGATGTGAGAATGGTGCCGCACAACCCGAAGCGCAGCCTGGTGACCATGGGCCGGCTGCTCACCCTGGGGCAAGCAGACACGTTCCGACAAGAGGCGGAGGTGGCGGCGACAAAGCCAACGGGCTACGTTCACATTGTGCGATATCTCGCACCACTGGCCAAGACGCCGGACAGCGGAGACGACGACGCAAGCGTGGAGAGCTGGGATGGCGACGTGCTGAGTGTGGGGACCGCAAGGGGGCGGGGCGCCGGGCGCTCTACGGTCGGTAGAGGGGACAGTACCAGCAAGCCAACGATGACGAAGGAAGGGCCACCGCCACCGCTTCTTTCTTCAACGCGACCCCCTGAGAAGCCTCTGCCTCATATCCCCACGGCCGGGCTGCCACAGCAGTCACAGCAACCAGCACGCGAGAACGGACCACCAGCACGGCGACCGCTGCCTCCCCTACCGCAGCCAACACAGCCAACACAGCCAACACAGCCTACACAGCCTACACAGCCGGCACAGCCCACACAGCCGGCGCAACGCCGCCTCTCGCCGGAGTCCGCCCCAGGCGTCAAGGCAGCCGCCTCGTCAGCGACTTCCCACACGGCCGTCCCCCCACCATCGCCACGCACTGCAAAGGAGGTCCCTAACCCTCCGGCTGCTCACCGCACGGATGGAAGCGCCGCCCCCGCCCCTCCACCGGGGAACCCCTCGGGAGCGCCTGGCAAACGTAGCTCCCGGCTCCCCCCTCCCAAAAGCGCGCCGCGGATGCACTCCTCCTCGTACGGCACCACCGCACCTGAGCCGCCGCCATTCCCACAGGCACAGCAGCAGCAGCAGCATCGGCTTTCAGACAAGGCAACGCCGGGCCGCACGCCGAACGACCTTGCCGCAAGCACCCATGATCGGCTCGACAGTGGTCCAGGAGGCGTCTCCTCCTCCTCTTCCTCCTCCTCCACGGAAACCCTTGACGCGAGCCCCAACACCGACGCCACCGGTGCTGCTGCCCGGCCGTCAGCGGACGATGTCTCCGCACTTTCGCCGCCTACAGGTGGCCTAGCAGAAAGAGAAAAGGCGGTGGTGGAGAATCACAGCGCGGCGAGTGCCACCACCAATCCTTACCCTACCGCACGCAGCAGCGGGCGCTTGCCGGCCACAACCAAGGGAAACCGTGCGCAGGCTGAGGCACAGGACGAGCAAGGCGGCAACGGTAATACACAGGATCAGCCGCTGCCCGTGCGGGACGACGCCTCGCCACTCCTGTCGTTGCCGTTCGACGTTGGTTCCATCGCTTTTTGAGCGTGGCAAGCGCGTCTCTTCTCTGCGTGTGCGTGCTGGCCCCTGTCATTTCCTCTGGTTCTCTCCGCGACCTTTGTTTTCTGTCTTGAACGTTTTCTATGCCATGGCGGCGGCGTGAGCGCCCTTTTATAACCGTAGACACATGTCGTCACGACATAGCCCTGATGATGATGTACACACTTCCTCTTCTTTTTTTCAGGATTTTCCAGTTCATCTGTTTCATGCCGATGCCTGATTCCTTTCTTTTCTTCACTGCTGGTCTTTTCCATTTCCGAGTACCTGAAAAGATCATTTACTCCTTTTTTTTTTTTTTTTGCACCCATCTGAAGAATTACTTTAACTTCTTTCTCCATTGCCCTTGCTATCAACGCTCATTTAGATTGACTTTTCAAAGAGGAAAGCTCTTTGCGTTCTGTTTCACTATTTTCCCCCTTGACCAAACGTTGGTTCCCGTATGTTGTATCCTCTTTTTTTTTTTTTCTTATTGTACTCCGACTGTTTAGGTTTCTCTCTTCAAGGGTTTTCTCTTTCTTACTTCGATGGGTGTACCACCTGATTTTATATAGCATGTTCGAACAAGAAATAGCAACGTGCGGCTCCCCTGTTACCTTGAAGAAGATTTATCTAGCCATCCTCACAGTTGCCATTCATAACTCCCACCCCGCACACCTACGCGCAGAAAAAGAGAAGAGCAACAACGAGAACGTACTGCAGAGAAGCAAGATGGATGTCATGCCTCGTGGCTAGTTTCAGCTTCCTCTATGAAGCCGAGTCCTTCCATCCTTAGCTCTGCGTTAACACTATGCCTACCCAAGGCATTTCATTCATATGGAATATCAAGTGGACTGTTGCCATTCGTGCCTCTCCTCCTCTTCTCCTTTCGTTTCCTCCCCGCGTCAAGCTCTACCCCCTCGCCATCCTCTGCAAGGTATCCATCTCTGTCTTTGGCTTTTTTTCCTTTTCCATTCCGTGGTGAATCCGTGCGCTCCTGTGTCTGTGCCTCAAGCAGAAATCATCGCTGTCGACGCGCGACACTGACTCTCTCTCTCTTCTCACCTCGTAACGAATAAAGGGAACTGGAAACGTCTCATTCCATCCATTGCACGGCTTCATCTTTGTTTCCCTCGCGCACACGCTAACCAAAGAAGGCAAACCTTCACCACCGTTCGATAGCAGCAACATTAGTCGTACACGCACCCCCACATCCACCCACCAGCCGGCATTTAGTTTACCGCCATGGGTTGCGCAGCCAGTTCTAGCTCCCCGTCGCCCAACCAGGCAGCCTTCGAGGCGCAGAAGGAAATCGTCAAGTTCCGCTACGGCACCGCCAACATGGATATCTTTGGCACCGACGTGGACAAGACACTCATTCGCACCCGCAACGCGTTTGAATGCGGGAAATCCACCATCTTTCTCATGACCATGCCAGTGTCGAAGCCGCAGGCGGAGAGCTACCCGACCGACGGCGCTACCCCCGAGGCACCCCCTGCAACGGAGGCGGCCCCTGCCCCTGCCGCTGAGGACGCCAACGCAGGCGCTGCCACCACGGATGGCGCTCCTGCAGACGCACCTGCAGAGGCTCCTGCGGCGGCGCCTGCAGAGCCGCCCAAACCCTCTATTCGCTGGGCCATCTACAACGATGGCAAGGCAGAGGCGAAGGTCACGTGCACGTTCTTCCATGCCGAGGAGGTGAAGGTGCTCGGCGGCGCCCAGGCCAAGGAAAATCGCATGGAGGGCGGGCGGCTGCAGGTGGAGCTGACGGTGCCAGGCACCAAGACGGTTGCGTTTGTGGAGGGCCCGATTGGCGGGTACATGTGGAAGTGCATGGTAAAGAACCCTGAGGGCAACTTCGACCTCGCCCGCACCTACGAGGAGAAGAACTACGACCCGTAAGGAACCGAGAAAACAACTATGAAGAAGAGGAATGGAGACGAACAGGAAGGGCGAGACATGTGATGTATGTTCCCTGCTCGCCTTTCCTTCGCGTCTTTGTGGGGGCAGCTCGTGCCAGATATAGGATTGTTTCAGCTCACGTTTTTTTTTTTTTTTTGTGTTCTTTCGATGTCACATGCTATTTTTTTTTCCCTTCTCCGTTGTTGTTTCCCCATTTGTCCGACGCTTGTGCGTCGTCCTGTATCATTCGACGGGGCACCCACATCCTCGCCATCGAGGACACCCCGCAGGCAACGTTTCATCTTTTCTGTGAATGGGTGAAGGCTATCCCTCCCTCTCTCTCTCTCACTCTGTGAACATGTGTGTATTCTCAGCTGAGAGCTGAGCTGGTTACTCACTCGTTTTCTCAAAATTATTTTCCCTGTTTTTTATATATTTAACATTCATGTGTACACACGCGCACGCCGACAGCCTTCGCACCTTCTTCGTTACGGACGTGAGTGAACTCTATTCGTCGAGCTCTCGTTAGGCATTCTGTGCTCTTCATTCAGTACCTCACCTTTATCTTTTTTTTTTTCCTTCTTCTCTTTTATTCCCTCATGGTTGTCGCATGCATTTCTACCGCTGCTTACTGTTTACTGTGTACTGTCTTGTGTTCTTCTTTGGTGTAGCAGCACGCCTTTTGTTTCTGTGGAACCTTCCATGTGACTCGTCCCCCTTTCTTCCATCTCCTGTGTATGTTTACGTGCGTGTGCGACTGGACGTTGAGCGTGGGGATAGCGGCAACTCGTATTTAAGATTTCCTTTCTCTTGAGCGGTTCCTGCATGATGGGACTGCCTTTGGTTGCGCGTCCCCGTATCAACACGTTCTGAGAACATCGGACCGCGCGCATTTCTTATCCATATCGGACGCCTTCTACGCCTAAGCGATTATCGACGGACACCCACAGGTTCATGTGTTCACATCACAATCTCAACGCGCCAAAGCCTCTCTACAGAAGCCAAAATCACATAACAAAACAGGAAGCAACATGTCAGAAAGCAGCAACAAATACGACGTTAACGTACGAAGAAAGGACGTAAAAAAGAATTAGCTGACAGATCTGTTTCAAACTCTTTGGTCCCTTGTGAGGAAGGTCAGCAAGCGTGTTATGATATGCTGACCATGACGGAATCGTACGTGTTCCATGTCAGGTGAAGGGGACATTCGCACCGCTGGTGGGCTACCTCAAAGGTTGTCCGCTACACCTCTGTTGCCTTCACCCTTGGTGCGGAGGAAGGAGGGGGGAGGGGAGCAAGGCTCTCCGCATAGGTCCTACGCACACGTGCCACCTCCCCCCTCTCCCCTTTCACGCTTGGCATATCTACTCCTGTGCTTCACAACTCCTATTTTGCCTTCTTTTCTTGCTCCCCTCAACCCGTAATAACGGTTTCTGTCTGTAACACCTGACATTCATCTAGTCCTATCTGTCTTCCCTGCCTTCTCCCGTCTTTTCGCTTCTCGTTCTCCGTAACATCAGAGCACTTCTCGTTCCTTCTGCTTTCTCTCCGTTCTCTCGCTACCCTATCCACACGCACCCACACCCCCCACACCCCTTCCTCTACCACCCACCGCTTCACCATGGGAAACAAGGGATCCAAGATGCCCAAGAACGGCGCCGAGTTCTTCCTGCAGGGCCCCGAGAACTTTGCCTACGACCAGCACAAGGCTATCTTTGAGAAGAACAACGGCCTTCTCTTCCGTCTCGTCAACACGCAGGAGAAGCAGTGGGCCTTCTACAACGACACCAAGAAGTACGAGTTCCACGTCACCGTGAACTTTGGCGCGGGCAGCCGCAACCTCGTCGCCCTCGGCAAGTCCTCCCTCGCGGAGAACCCTGAGGGCGGGTGGGTGGGCAAGACCATCGTCTACCCTGGCATGACCGAGCCCTTCGTCCAGGGCGACGTCGTGGGCTTCGACTCCACGGTGAACGCTGTGCTGCTGACGACCGAGTACAAGGACCGCAAGAAGGAGGAGAAGAAGGAGGCCAAGAAGGCCGCGAAGCGCGCCAAGAAAGGCGAGACCGCGGAACCGGACGCTGCGGATGAGCTTGGCAGCAACCAGTAAGGCACCAAGGGAACAGGTGCGTGGGGAAGGAAGGTGTGCCGGGACAGTCAATGGAGAGCCAAAGCAGGGAAACCAAAACGTCCGTTCTCCGTCTTGCCCTCCCGCACTCATTTCCTTCGTCCCCGCTTTGTTTTCGTGCCTCGCTTAGCCGCATCTGAATTCGCTCACTAGTTGAGTATCGCTCCGTACATCTGGGAGACCAGGGTTCTCTTTTTCTTTTGTCTGGTTTCCCTCCCTCGAGAGAAAAAAAAAGAAAGAACTCTTCTTCCCCTCGCTTTGTCTGTCGCTCGGATGTGATCGGTCGTTCTCTGCTCCCCCGCGCGCGTGTGCGTGTGCGTGTGTAGTGCTACCGTGACGTCTGACCGTTCTCTTAACGACGGTCAATGACGTGTTGCTGTGTTGGCCCCATTCGCGCTGGCCGCTTGTGGTCCCTTCTGCCCATTTCTCCTCTGTTTTGTTTTCTTGTCTTAAAGTTTTCTTTTCGTTTCTGAGCGTCCGCTATGTTTTTCCTTCCAAAGGAGGCAGACGGACACCAGACACACACACGCGCACCCACACTCACTCGCACGTATGTGCGCGTGTTCTTCTCGCGCGCGTTGAAGTACACCCCAAATTCGCTAGCGTGAAAACACCGTAACAATCACCGCAAGACCAACGACAATTATAAAGGGGAGAGAGAGAAAAAAAAAAAAGAAAGATCTTTCGAAGAAGCGCGAGCGGAAAACAGGATCTATGGATCGAAAGCGTGGGCACGAGTAGAGCAACATCATTGTCAAAAAGAAAAAAAAAAGAGGAAAGAAAGAGAGAGTACAAGGGAATGGTCTGCTTCAACGCTGATCATTCTTTTCCTCTCACAGCTAAAGTACAACAACAACCACCCTCTTTTCCGATGCCTAGCGCATCTCGTGTGCTCGCCTTCGCACCTTCTTCAACGGCACTGTTGTCTCCTCTGTACTTCCCCCACCGCAGCTCCCTTCTCCCCGTTTCCGGTTCGGCTTCTCCACTCCCCGACTGCTCAGTCATGGAGCTCTTCGTGAATCCATTCTGTCTCTTTTGTGCGTCCCTGTCTCTTTCTTTCTTTCGTTCTCTCTCAACTCCTCTCTCCCCTTTTCTTCTTCTTGCTTTTCCACCTCAGCTTCTTGAGTTCCTGCTTCCTTCTGTCGGCGCTCGTTCGATGGTGTCCCCACCTTGGACGTGGGCCGTCAAGACAGAAGGAAGAAGGGGAAAAGGAAAAAAAAGAAAGAGGAGACTGTTAGGGAGAGGAAGGGGGAAGACATGACTGTTTCGCAAGATTGACCTTCCGCGTGTTTCTCCCTCTTCTTGTATTTATATATATATCTTTCTGGCCCCCTTGTATTTCTTTTCTTTTGCCGTTTTTTTCTTCTCCTCCTACTCGTGCTACTTTGTATCTTTCCAGTATAAGCGCTAACACCCTCTTTGATTAAACAACTGCACGCGAACCCACCCGCTTCGTAAGAAAAAAAAGAAAAAAAAAAGAAAACCTTCTACAGAAGAGAGACAACCGAAGAAGCGAAATTGTTGTGTACCCCTACTTTTCTATCGGAGAGAAGCTCTCGCACGCGGAAATCCCGTCCGTATGGTTGGCGCTTCCCCTGCGGACTTCTCAAAGGTTCGCTTTTCTTCGCACGTATCTCTGTTCGTCCCTTTTTGTATTTTCATCTCTCCGTTGTTCCTTCGTCGACTCCCCCTTTCCCTTCCTCTCCTATCCTACTCAGCAAACTATTTCTCCACCGCACCCTCTCCTCCACTACGGTCTTTCCGCTCAGGATATCGGCGTTAACGAAAACAACAAAAAACAAGACAATAAAACCAAATGATCAATCATTGAACATGAAGCGCTGGGGACTTGGGGCTTTCCCAAGTAGTCGTACTCCGACCCCAGGGGGCGTTGGGGGGCTAGGACAGGTTAGGCTTTGATATGACGAGGAGTCATGCTGTCTGTCAGGTAGGCATTAGGGGAAGAGATGTCTGGAGAAGCTCTTCTTCCTCTTCTGTGTCCTCCGTGCCCTTCACCTGTTTTATCCTTCTCGCAGTCTCTGTCCCTTCCGACATGGTTGCCGGTAGAGCGATGCTTGGGACGTCTCCCTTCTGGCTTTACCGAATTCACATCGGCCCGCTGCACGTGAGCGGTCTTCTTCTGCACCCCTTCTACATGCTGGCATTATGACGAACTGTATCTCTCCTCCCTTTTCTCTCCTCTACTGAACTTGGTTTGCGCACAATACCCTCCCAAAAACAACCCCCAGAAGCATCAGTATCACAAGTACGCGCACACGCAACGGGTATAGAACAAATTCTGCGATTGTGCCATATATCATCGAATCCCCTTTCCTTCCTCTCTATTCGTCATTTGAAAACAAACAAATTGTTAGCCACTTGATCTCTATCGACCATGGCCAACCTTGCTGCTGCGGAGGCTGTGCAAGACAAGATTGACGCCCTGCAGCGTGAGCTCCACGAGGCCGTCACCAAATCTGCCTTTTCCTTCGACGAAAAGCGCGCTGCCGTCCTCAGCGAGCGCGACGCTGCCGTGGCCGACATGATCGCCCGCAAGGAGCTCCCTGACAGCTTCTGGGCCGACGCCATCGTCTCCTTCCTCACCCTGCGTCACAAGGAGGACGAGACCATGACCAACTTCCTCGGTCCGTACGATGCGGAGCTGCTCAAGGGGTACCTGGTGAAGGTCGCGGTCACGTACAAGCCGGGCGGCTACCGCCTCACGCTCACCTTCCGCGAGAACCCCTTTTTTGAGGAGACGGAGCTCTACGCCGAGTTCACCAAGGTCTCCGCGGGCGAGAAGCCATCGTCGGACAAGAAGAAGGCAGACGCCGACGGCTCTGCCGAAGACGAGGATGAGGAGGACGAGGAGGAGCCCATCCAGGATGAGTCCATGGAGTTCTCGGGCGTGACCTGGAAGCCTGGGCACGGCCCCGTTCCCCCCGAGGACGACGATGAGGAGAGCGACGAGGAGAGCGATGAGGAGGGCGATGACAAGGGCGGCCGCAAGCGTCCTCGCGAGGAGAAGGGCGACAAGCCGAAGCGTAGCGCCACGGAGGGCCCCACGATGCTGGAGGCCTTCTCGGTGATGGCACCTCACCCTGAAGACGACAGCGAGCTGGACGAGGACATTGATGACGATGAGCTCGCCGACATGGTGGATGAGTGGCGTAGCGAAATCGACGATCGCCGTGAGTTGGTGGCCCTGCTCGCGGAGGAGATGTTTGTGGCGCCGCACCTGGCCATCAAGGGGCTTGCGGAGATTGAAAATATTGTGGAGGAGCTCAAGAGCAAGGCACCCAAGTTGGAGGCGTAGGCGTACCATCTCCGTGGAGGACGCGAGGCAGACAACACATATCCGCGCATTCCTACGACTGCCCATGGCCTAAAGAAAAGATAGAAGAAAGAAAAGGAAAGACGCCGAGTGAATAATGGGCAATGAGGAAGATTTGCGAAGGACAGAGAATGTGGACTGGGGGGGGGGTCGGTGTTTGGTAAGAACCCCCTGACTCATGGTTCTCTTTCTTCTGTTTCTGTTGGTGCGCCTTATGCGCCGTTGTCCTCAGGACTGCTAAATCCTGTTTCCTCTTTCTGTCGTCCTCCGAGGGGCCTGTGTTTCCTGCACGCGATGGCCTCTCTTTCTCCCTCCGTAACGTACTGACGAGGACTCACGGGCGTGCGTGGTTGCGTTGGCGTGAGCGCTGCATTCCGACCCGTGCGTAATATGAGGCATTCCGTTTGCGTGAGGAACAAAAGAAAGGAGGCAGCCAAGGAGAAGGAAAAAAAAAAAAAGCAGGCGATGAAGTGATAAGAGAGCGCCTCGGTCCGTTCATGGGACGGGCGTTGCTTTGGTCATTCTCCTCTTGCGGCCCCTCCACCCTCCACCCTTTGGCTTTGGAAACCTCTCGTTACGAATAATAACAGCACGAACCAGGACAACTAAAGAAAAATTTGGTACCGTGAACATTTCCACAGCTGTTTGCTGAGCGAGCTCGGGATACGGACATGAACAACTCTAATGGGTTGGAGTTATCAGCTTGATGTACCTGCATGATGTGTGGCCAGGGGATTGCTACGCATAGCTGACTCTTCACCTCTCTTCGTGAAAAAAACTGAAACACATGTTTAGGGACCAGACAAGAGTGGGACCCTCCATCTGTCGTTCTTGTCCCTCGTTATTGTGGGAGCGAGGGGAGAGGAGCAACCGCCCAGCGCACGCACACACACGCACACTCTCAAGCCCTTTGTACAGAAGATGCTAACGCCTCGCCTCCATGTTGGATCAACAAGTCTTTCTTTACTTCCTGCGTTCCTTCCTGCGTGCTTTCTTCTCTCTAAAGAAGAAAAAGGAAATATAGAGCATCCGCAATTTCGTTGTTGGTGAGTTGCCCCAGCGCATGCTCACATTCTAGCACAGGACAACATAAAAACACAAACAAACGTTAACACCCACTTGCTCGCAAACGATCCACCCCCGACAACAACGTTGAAACAAAACCATTTGTATCTCCGTTCTCTATTTTGACGCGTGACTTCTTCAAGGCTGTCTTTTTTTTTTTTGTATTCCTCTCTCATCCTGTCTACGTCTCTTCTTCTTCTGTTGAAGACAGCGGTCTGTTGGTATCTCAAACCCTATCAAAACTACAACGACAGCAACAGAGGATTTTTTTCTTTTTTTTGAGAGAGTGACCGTCCACTCCTCAGTAACGCGAGCAACGACGATACATTGCGCACACGCATAGGAAGGGACGGCTTCACTTGTTTCTTTCCTGGCTCCTGGTCGCGAGAAAGGAGGAGCTCTTCTTTTTTTTTTCTTGCTTTTGGCTGTTCTTTTTCTTTCCAACGTACGCTCCCGCAGTGAGGCGCTTATACCCCTTTCACTTACCCCTGAGTCGGAAAAAAGAGAGAGTTCTGCGGTCAATTTTTTGCATCTGACGTTGTTGATCTTACAAGCACTTGTGCTTTTTTTTTTTTTTTTGGCCTTTTCCTCTTTTTTTTCCCCCTGGAGCCAATCTTCCAGTGGCGTGTGCGTTCCCTCTCTTCTTCTCTCACGTGAGCTCGAGTGTGGGGGAACTTTGCGCCGTTGCCCTTCCTTGCTTTATTGTTACCTGCGCGACTCTGAATACACATTACTTTTCCTTCTCTCTCTCTCTCTCTCGTGGAAAGGAGCAGACCTGTGATCGTGTCAAGGTTGCCGTTTGCTTTCTTTGCGTCTTTTCCCAAATCCCCCCACACTCTGTCTTTCTCTACCTCTTTTCCGATAGCCTCGTCCTTTTCATTTCTTCGTTCTTTCATTCATTCCCCTCGTTTCCTTCCACTTTCTCTCCCACCGAATCGAATTTGTTCATTGCATAGACGCAAGTGTCTTGCGGTGCATCGTTGCCTTTCTTCGTTTCTCCACCACCACTTGCATCTCTACTTTTTTAAAATTCCCCCCATCCCAACCATCCATCCCTTGTTTGTAGTCTGGTCACGTCATTCACAGTTTTTTTTTTCTCTCTCTTCTTTCCATTCCGTGTTTTTCCCGCTCTTCCCCTCTTCCCCTTGTAAGTTTCTCTGTGCTCCAGACTTACCTGACATCAAACAGTCACGTAGCCGTGTGTGTGTGTGTGTGTGAACAATATTTCTTCGTATCTAAGAAGGACAAGGGTGTGTCTCTTCTCTTCTTTTTTTAAACTCATCACCTGTTTGGTTTAAATTTCTTCGTTTAGGCATGGGGCAACCGCAATCGGTGGGCTTCACCCGCGCTTGGTCGAAAGGGAAAAAGCGCAGCCAGATGGGCAACATCTCACGAAGAGGGGACATCGACCTCGCCGCGTCGGCGCGCACCCCCTCCGGCGCGAACCAGAGCTCCGGTAGCCTCCACACGGGCCCCAGTCAGGGCAGTGCGCCAGGCGAGACCCCATTCGGCAAGTACGTACCTGGCACCGCCATACCGACGGCCGCAGCAGCGGCGGGAGGGGGTGCCAATGGTGGCAGCGGCAGCGGCGTGCCTGGAACGACACCAGCATCCCCGAGCCAGCCTCTGGTGCCAGGGCCTCCTCGTCACCACATCTACCGCGGTGCGCAGGGACGTTTGTATCGCTTCCAGCACGGCGTCCCAACGTTCCCCACCGCCACGGATGTGACGCCGTGCTACGACGTGGTGGCCGGTAGCGGCCTGAGCGCCTATGGAGGCCACGTCTTTCGTCTCTGCCGGTCGGACATCACAAGCGTCGGGGAGGAGGAGACGGTGGCGGCCACACGCGTGCCAGCGAGTCGACTGCACGCCAGCGCCGTTGCCCCCCGCGGCCTGTCGGACGCGGACCTCCATGGCTCCGTGACGAACCCGCTGGCGCCAACCGCCACAGAGAGCGTCAAGCGGTTCGACCTCGCGGAGTTCCTGACGCTGGCTGCCGACTGGAAGCAGCAGGTGATTGACGTCTCGCACGACGATGAGGGGCCCGCGCTGACAGGCGTGCTTGGCGGTGCGACACGGACCAAGGTACTTCCTGTGGCGCTGACGGCGACGGAGGCGACGGACTTGGAAGTCGGCAGTGGCAGCAACGCGCGCTCCTCCTCTACCACGGAGGCCGGTGCGTCCACGGGTTACAGCTCCCTCCAGGCGCGCGCAAAGCGTGGCCTCAAGAAGGTCTTCCGTGTGACAGAGAGGGAGGTGACGACATGGGCCTTCTACAACGACATCCCTGACTGCGCCGTGCGCATCAGCGTCCTCTTCGGTCCTGCGTCGCAGCTGACCCCGCTGGGCACCACACGCCTCGCCAAAGGCCTCGAGGAGGCGAAGGCAACCTCGTCGCAGCCGTCTGCAGACCCCGCGGCAGACGCGGAGGAGGCCAAAACACACCCCAACGACGAGGAGGGCCCTGCGTTGATGGACGGCTGGGCCTCTAGTGTGGTGGAGCGCAACCGCCGCAACCCGCAGTGGGTGGCGGAGTGCGTTGTACCGCCGCTGACGACCGTACCCTTTGTCTCGGGACGCGTCAAGGGTGGCTACCGCATGCGCTGCACCGTTGTCGCCGCACCGACGCCCGAGAGGAACGAGAACATGAACGGCACGCGCGCAAGGGAGCAGCCCAGCGGCGCATCCCCACAGGCGACGCAGTCGATGGCGTCGTCGGCTGCGACGGGGACACCGCCGCCGTCGCAGCAGCAGCAGCAGCAGGGGCTCGAAAATGGTGTGAGGGAAGCCTCTGCCGCAAATCCATCGACACAACCGCCAGCTGCCGGGAGAGGTACCACCACCACACCAGCCATGGGTGCCGGGGCACCACCGCCGGCGCGTTCCCTCCCGTCGCACCCTGACGTGGCCTCCCCGCTGCGCATCACCAGCAGCACCGCGCCACCGCTTCCACAGGGACCGCGTGCGGTACCTCGCGCGACGCATGCCACGCCCACACCGTCAGCCGCGCCTC
Organism: Herpetomonas samuelpessoai; assembly: GCA_030849835.1. Classification (NCBI taxonomy): domain Eukaryota; phylum Euglenozoa; class Kinetoplastea; order Trypanosomatida; family Trypanosomatidae; genus Herpetomonas; species Herpetomonas samuelpessoai. Next base: position 97,282 of record JASAOC010002047.1, read on the forward strand.
CTCCTTTGTATTCCAACCGAGACTCTTCTTTTACTAGGCCCGCCGATACGGGTGGCCGCTCGTTGCTTAAGCACGGCGGGGGTGCTTCGTCACCAAGGCAACCGCAGGCCGACGCACAGGCGCTTCCCTTCTTCCCCATTCAACCTGAAAGCGTCTCGCCGGTCGCGGGCTCTGGCTCGTCCACGCTGCCCGTGCTGCCGCTCTCGCAGTACGGTGTCTTGCCTTCTTCCACGTCGGGTGAGGCGAGTCATGCAGGCCACCGTCCCCTCCCTCCTCCTCCTCCTCCTCCTCTTGCACAGTACGCATCACTGTCGCGTGTCGCACCGCCTGCTCTCCCGCCCAACGGCCCCCTGCCTCAGCGGAACGGCACCACTGGCGCTGCCGCCCTTTCCTTCAACCCTCAAGACGCTGGACCGTCCGGCGCGAACGGGCCGGCACGGGTCAACTCTATCAGCATGCCTCGCTTGGACGACGTCTGGCGCGGCGCGAGTGCGTCGTCTGTCGCGAATCGAAAAAGCGGTGAGGTAACTTTGGCGGATCCGTCCGATGCAAGCGTGTTCGTCGATCATGGGGTTCATGGCCACAAAGCGCATCCGTCACCGCCATCTGCACGTCAAGCAGGAGGCGCTAGCGTTGGAGCAGGGGCTTCAACTCCGTTTTCCTCGTCCCACTCCTCACCGGCCCTGGCGCATCTGCGAGGAGGGGATGGCTCTTCCTTCTTCATGAGCGATGAAGACGGGGATTGCGAGGTACTGCCGGGAAACAAATTTGTCCCTTCTGCGGTGGTGCGACGCGACCGAAGCAGCTCTAGCTATTACCCGCCGCCATCACAGCAGTAGACGTGTCCACTTTGCTTTTCCTTTCCAAATGCCGATTATTCCCTTTCTTTATCTAGATGGTGTGGGACAGCGTCGGGTGCGTGCGCGTGAAGGACGAAGGTGGTGTTGAGAGATCCTTTTCCCACGCAATCCTCATCTTCGCCCGCGGGCTTCCCCAAACCTTTTTTTAAATTTCAAAGTACCTCCGTCTTGGTTTGACACACCACCCCCTTTCACTTTTGATTTACCCGCAAGTGGTTGAGCCCTGACAGGAAGTGCTACTGGAAGCATTTCCCCTTCTGCTCCGTGCGCTTGTCTCTTTGCAGGCAACCTTGCTACCCAACTTGCATTCTCCTCATGCTGCCACTCTTTTCCAAGAAATACAACAACAATAATAATAATAATAATATAGACGTACATTCTCACACGGGTAACAGTGCCTGTCTTCCCTTTCACCCTCGAACGCTTCGTTTCTCGTCTAGTCTCCTCGCTTGTTCTCGTTGGCGCTGCAGAGGTCCTCATGCGTTGTTGTTTTGTCCTCTCCCGTTGCCTTCGGTTTTTTCTCCCTTGACCGCACCACCACAGCTGGGCATCCTTGCGGGGCAATCGGGGACTCTAGCACCACAGGGAGTTGTAGTGTGACTTGTGCCCGGCACGTCGGTTGATGGGCTATCGTGCGTCAAGTGCCCATTTCTGGGGATAACGGAAGTGGAGACATCCAATCGTCAAGGGATCTGGAAGTGCAGAGACAACAACAACAAAAAAGAAAAAAAAAGAGGAGCCAGAAACACAAAGAAGTTGTGAAATATATCACGATTGCAGTGTGAAACGAATGCGAAGACATCTCGTTCGTGCCATCCTGTTTAGAAAGGGAAGAGATGGAAGACGCGCAGAAATGGTGTCTGCGGACCTTGCAGCAGGTCGTCGCCCCTAGCTTCATCTCTTTCCCAAGCGTAGGTGGAGAGAGAGAAAAAATAAATAAGATCCTATCGTCCTCGTGTCGTTACAGAAGCACATCCCGTGTCTTCGGCAGATCTTTGGTCGACCTCGTGCATGCCCAACGGTGCTTGCACGCCTTTCTGTCCCATGACGATCTCAGTTCCACCCTCCTCCCGCGTCACACACACACACACACACACACACACACACACACACACACTCTTTCTCTCTCTCAAACATAAAACAAATAACTTTGATTGAATATATTACAACGCAAACACCACCAAAGAAATCAAGCGCTCCCTACCGTTATCAACAAGCAGCAGCAGCAGCAGCTACCGTACTTCGTTTCCTACCGTTTAGTGTTCCGTCTACCTCTCCCACCGCACGCGCACGCGCACACTCACACCACTTTTTCACCCCTACCGCTCACCCCTCATCCGTCATCATGGGCTGCAAGGTTTCTTCTGAGGCCTCCGTCTATGAGAATGGCCGTCCCACCTTTAAGGGTGACAAGGTCACCCCTGGCTTCAACGACAAGGGCAACGGGCTGCTCTTCCGCATCGTGAACAAGAAGAAGACATGGGCGTACTACAACGACACCAAGGATTACGAATTCCACGTCACCGTCACCTTCAACGAGGATTGCGATCTCGAGGCGCTGGGCAAGACGCAGTTGGAGCAGAACGAGGAAGGCAAGTGGGTCGCCAAGGTGGTGGTCTTCCCGACGGAGACGGCCATGTTTATTCAAGGCCGCGTCAATGGCTTTTCCAGCAAGATGGATGCCCACGACGCGTCTCCTGAGGCCAAGGCCTTTTACGAGCAGAACAGGGCGGAGATGGAACGCCTGATGGCAGAGGACAAGAAGGCGAAGTAACATCAAGAAGGAGAAGGAGAGTGCGAGTTAGAACGATGACTCCCCCCCTAAGAGCTGCGTCCGTTTCGCCGATACGTGTCTTGCTTTCGGCCTTGCTTGTTCTCTTTGTTTCTTCCCGGTCTACCCTTCTTTCTTTCCAGCGAGAGAAAAAAGGAAATAGATAATCAAGAGATATGGAAACCATCGTCCTCCTGAATCCCTTTCCTCGAGGCGACTGACATTCCCTTCTTCCCTCTTCGCTGTCGCCGCTGTCGCCGCTGTCGCCGCTGTTGCTTTTTTTTTTTTTACGTTTATTCTCCTGGTTTTCCTCAACGTAGCTGTACTTCGTGACTTTCTTTTTTCTTTTCTTTCTCGATCCTTCCCTCTTTCTCCGTAAAGAAAAAAAAACGCAAGGAGAAAGAAGGGGTCTCTGTTTGTGTACGGAACATGTGATACCGAGAGCGTTGCGAGACGCTCTCTGTTCTCGCCCGCCCCCCCCCTCAGACTGCTCTATTTCGACTCGCTAAGGTCCCTTCGACTTCTTTCAGGAAGCCAAGCAGACTCTCCTTATCGGTGATCTTGTGTTGACGCTTGCACCGCGTGCCGTGAACTTTCGTTTTCTATTTTTTTTTCCGAAAGCGACTTCATCCAGTCATAAGGCTTAATGCTCTCCCACACTTGCTTCATGTGGTTGTATCTCTTTTTTTTTTTTCTTATTTTGCTTCGCATATATCTTACCTTTTCTTGTTATAACGTACTCTCTCTATCTCTTTTTTTAATCCACCTGTTGTAAAACTTTATGTTTTTCTTCTTCTTCCGACTCTCCGCGCCTTCAATGTTTATCGTAGTGCCAACGCAAACACCGAGTACTCCATGGACACTGTGCATTGTCCCCCTTCTTATCCAAACAGAGGGGTGAACTGTGAGGTGATTCAGGGGAAGCGGCCTCTGGATGGAGTCCAGGCAGCCCTGACTTTCTCTCTTTCTCCCTCCCACTCCCTCTCTCTGTTACTGGACCCATAGCCTGCACACCCACGGGTGCCATGCATTGAACCACGCGGCCCATAGCTAACACGGACAAACACAAACCACACGAGAACAAGAAAGACAGAACTAAATCGATTCAGCGGAAAACGCGCGAGTCGAAGCGTAACCCGCAGCGTCGGAGCAGCAAAGAACCAGAGACTGTCACTGAATGTCGGACTAGTGAGGGCGAAGGGACTCTCTTACAACCCATACCAATGAGGGATGGATGGGCGATGGGCTCCCCCGGTGAGGCCGTTGCGTGCTTGCTCAGTGCAAACCCCTCCGACACCCCTCGTCTGTGTTTCTGCGAACGGTGAATGCCCCCCAACAAGGTCATGTGGACGTGGAGCTGACGTCCATTCGCATTCCCGGAGCAGCCGTGCGTGCGTGTGTGCGCGTGCTAGTGACTCTCTTCGTGTGGAGAGGGGCGTTGCTAAGTGCCTCCTCCCAGTCCTTCTGCGTTGGAACTGAAACTTTACCGTTTATCCCACCCCTTAACCGTTATCCCGTCCATTCGTTGGCTTCTCTCCTTGTGCACGTGACATAGATAGAACGCGATCTCTCTCTTTCCCGTTACCCCCTAAAAGCACTTTTGTTTCCCCCAAGCCGTCTTTCCTTCTTGGATCTCTGCTCTAGCCGCTAGGTCAAGCTCTCTCTCACTCACTCTCTCTCCCCTCCTCCTTTCACACACCCCCGCACTTTCTTGCACAAGAAACTTCACCCACCAACCAACATGGGCTGCGGTGCTTCTGCTGACCAGGGCGACATCAAGTACGTGAACGGCAAGCCCACCTTCTCCGGTGACGAGGTTGTGAAGGGCTTCGACCGTGACAATGGTCTGCTCTTCCGCATTGTGAACAAGAAGAAGAAGCAGTGGGCGTACTACAACGACACGAAGGAGTACGAGATGCACGTGAAGGTGACGTTCAACCAGGACTGCGACATCAAGGCCCTGGGCAAGACGAACCTGCAGAAGCTTGAGTCTGGCGAGTACCTTGCGTCCGTTGTGGTCTACCCGATGGAGACCGAAATGTTCATTGAGGGCCGCGTCAACGGCTTCAAGAGCAAGATGGACGCCCTCCCTCTCAGCGAGGAGTACCTCCAGCGCCAGCGCGAGCAGAACAAGTAAGCGCTGTTGACCTGTGCCCTTCCACTGTGGTTCTCACGTTTGCAGACGGTGGACTTCGCAGTGCCTTTCTTTCGCCTCGTGTGCTTGTCATGCCCCCGCGGGGTGGGGGTCTCTCCCCCCACCCCTAAAGCAGAACCCAGCCCATGATACCACGACAGGTTCACGTTTGCAGAGGAGGTAAGTCAAGCGGACACACACACGCACGGTATGGCAAACATACTTTTTTGAGATGGACACGACAGGCGTTGCGGACGGTTCCACGCGCGTGCGTGTGTGGAGGGGGATGGATGGAATACAGAGGGAAGAAACCTCTTTCCTCCTTACCTCCTCGCCAGTGGAGCTACACTGGAGTACGATCTGCGCTCACGCACGCACGCACTGGAAAACGCTGCCTCGCTGCTGACCGTTATGGTTCATATTCTCTCTGATGTTGCCAACCTCAGTGTTTTCCTTTTTCTTTTTGGTTTTCTTTCGACTTCTCGCTTCCTGTCGTCCTGGGACAATCTTTATATTGATATGATGACATCATTGTTTTTTTTCTTTTTCACTTCTTTTTCCCTTTGCGTTATTATGTTTATTCCACATGAACCCAAT